>JAMCCL010000258.1:37500-48483 GCA_024516035.1 Bactericera cockerelli
CCTAACTAGCACGCAGTAGTTTGGTTCGATCCCAGGGCATTAATTTCACTTATCTGTAGCCAGATACCTCTCCAAGTAGCTTCAAAATGTTGAATTCATAATCAAATTCTCCTCAGCTAAGTGTATGTCATACAAAATGAGAACAGAAATACACCTGTTTTTCTCGTTCTGTTCTGAAGATAAATCCTTCAGCGATTCATACTTAAGTTGTACCATATACCCTTGACCATCAGTTATGTTTTGGCATTTAAAGTCTTTCATGTACACAAATTTTTTAAAACCTCAGTATCAACATCTCATACCTGAGTACCAGGCCTGGGAATGATTAATGGTTTTTCATCTTTTAATTCTCCCTTTCACTCGATGATAAAGCTTTTTTCATCAAACTTTAAGTAATTATTATTACTCAAACAATAAGACTTAGATTAATGTTTTAGTTTTGCGTTTTTAATAATAAGCTTTAATTTGACCTTTTTTTAGACATAATAGGTTCTACTTTATTAAGGCAAAATGTTTGTAAAAGTTAGTTCTGGTATCCCGTTTTTAATGTAACATAAATAATATATAAAGTGTCAATTCCCCAGGTCTGCCTCTGGAGCAGGTGGCATCACTGTACGACCAGTTCGTGCGGCACTCCCGCGCTGAGGACGCCACGGTCAAGTGCTTGAAGGATACAGTGCTGCAACTCACGGCGGTGAGGGAGCAACTGGCTGAGGTGCAGCACGAGAGAGATGCGCTGCAGGCGAGGTGAGAATCAATGTCTGTCCCGGTAGCTCAGTGGTAAAGGCGGCACTCTGTGAATCCAAAGTTTCCAGAGGTCGTGGGTTCGAAACCCAGCCGGGACATGACAAGTTATCCTCCCATTTGGGATTTTTACCACATGATAATGTGTCTTGAGCTTACTGCTGGAATAATGGGACTTTAATTGTCCTATTCGGGCAGTATAAGGCGATATTATTATTTTGTTATGAATAACTAGCCGTTTACAGTACCCGTACTTCGCCTCGGAACCCCATATAAAATTATCCAAGACATGTCCTTTTGTTTAGCCCAAATTGATTCCAAAGATTTCTTTTGTAGTGTATATATTTTTCTCTATTTGCGTGGTCAATTTTAGGGGGAATCGTTGTGACAAACGATCAATTTTTCTTAAATTGTGTTTCTCAATATTAGAAAAATAGATTTTTTAAAAATTCATTCAGTCCACTTTTTGTATTCTAAACATTGGGTTCAATTAGTAGATGTTGAACTTTTTCATTTTATTTTTCATATGGTCATAGTAAAATCAGGTTATTAGGATTATTTTTGAAATTCCAAAAAGTTTAATCTATACTTATAAAAGAGAGTTTCACTCACTTTATATATAAAGAATAAATTCGACCTATTTATGGAGTTTTTGGAAAATGACACATATCTGAAATTTATTTTCTCAGGTACAACAAGACACTCGGGGAGTTGTCCCAGGCGAAGGTTCAGCTGGAAGAGCTGCGGCACAGTCTCTTCTCTCGGAACAACCAGCGAGTGGATGAGAAATCCGCGGAGATGGACTTGCTGGAAGACAAAGTCAAGACCCTCGCCAAGGCTTTGCTCATCAAGGAGGACGAGATCAAGGAAAAAGAAAGAGAGCTGTCCAAAGCCTTGCTTATCAAAGATGACGAAATCAGAGAAAAAGAAAGGGCCATAGAGGCAAAGGATCGGATGATGTGGTCTCTGGAACAAGAAATTAGTGGAAGAGATGTAACGGATTGTCGGCATAGAGACGCGTCGCATGTTTCCCACAGTGATCTGAAGCTGAAACGACCTGTGGTGAGGTTCAACGACACGTTGAACGAGACTCCCGGGTTTAGTTTTGACAAGAATGAAACAGAACAGGATAATTTTCTCCATGAGAATATAATGTTGAAAGATGATTTTCTTAAGAAAGAAAATCTTGTCGATCTGAACAGGATTCTCAAAGAGGAATTGGCCGAGAAGGAAAAGATCATTGTTGAGATCAAGGCGGATGCAGATTCCCTGAAGAAGGTGCTGGATGGCTTGCAGGAGACTGTCAAAGAAGCCAGGCGACATAGCGAGAATATGAGCGAGCAACAAGCCATGGTGGAGGTGTGCAAGTGTGAGAATGAGAAATTGCGTGAGAAAAGTGAGCTATATGAGAAGGAAATTGGGAAACTGAAAGAAGATTTGGAAGATGTTAAAAAAGAACTGGAGAGTGCTTGTAAAAAAAAAGATGAGTATGAAGAAGAAATAAGGCGATCAAATGAGGATATGGAGCGACTTAAGCAAGAGCTAGAAGATTTGAAGAAAAAACTGAAGAGTGCCAGTAGCAAAAAAGATGAGCACAAGAAAGATTTAGAGCAGTTAAATAGTAAAATAAGTGAAATCCAAATGGAATGTAGTCGATGTGAAGCTGAGAACACTCAACTTAAGAAACAGATTGAGTTATGTGAAAAAGATCTTGTTGAGTTTCTAGAAGAGTTTCCAGTGTTGAATGAAAACAAAAGAGATTGGACAAAGAAACATGGCATTGTGAATATTGTTGAAACCCTGAGAGACGAGTTGACATTGTACATTGATAAACAGGAAATATACAGACGGAGAGAAAGGACATGTGAATGAGAAAGAACGAGATTATATGAAAGAAATCGTGGATTTAAAAAGTAGAGAAACACAGTTGAAGAAGAAAGTTCAGACAGTCGAAGAAAAGTTGTCCAAATGTGAAAATGAAATCGACAGTTTGAAACAGAATGAAATACTTCTGAACAATCAACTGGAGCGGGTGAACATGACTTGTGAAGTGTACAAGAGCAAAGCCCTGGACCTGGATAGGAAAGAGGATCTCATTAAGAAATTAAAGGAGAATATTGAAATGAGTGAAGAGAATTATGTTAAGTTAGAAAATGAAATCAGTGAATTGAGAAATAAAGAAAAAGAGATGGCCGATGAAATATGCAGCAAAGAAAAAGCTATTGAAGCATTAAAAATAAGTCAAAACAATGAGGATTGTGAGCAATGTAAGGAATATATACGCGACCAAACAAGTAGATTCAGTAATCCGTTCCCAGCAGACCAATCTGCAACGACTAGCTTTGATATTAGGAGTCTAAAAGATGAAATGTTTAGTGAACTAGCAGAAAAACTAAGAAAAGAACTCACACTGTCTGCAAAGCTGGACGAACAATTACTCATCAAACAAAAAGACTTTACGTACGAGCAGCAAGACCACATCATACAAACATTGAATGAAGACAAAAAGAAACTGAGAGAGTTGATACTCGCAGAAAGAGCACGATTTGAAAGTGAACAACTTCAAGATGCAGATCTCTTGGAGAAACTACGCCAAAAACTTGAAAGTACTAAAGAAAATGCCAGAAAAATTATCAAGGATTTAGAAGACGAAATTCAATATGTCCTACAAGAAGAGAATAAACACCTCAGTAAGATCAAAGTTCTTGAGGCCTCGTTACAAACTTATAAAAACAATTTAGAGAAAAGTTCTCGAAGCTTAAAAGAATTGGAGGTTCAATTTAGTGATCAGAAAACTCTTCTTGAGGTAACCCAAGCCCAAATCAAGCAGAAAACAAATGACTTGAACTCTGCCAAAGAGAAAATTGCCTCAATTGAAAATGATCTCTCAAAAACCAAAGAAAAATTGACTGCGATCCAAAAAGAAAAGACTACAAGCGATGTGCAAAATGTTATCAAAGACCAAACAAAAACACTGACTATGCAATCCCAGAAGATCGAGGAGTTAGAGAAACTACTTGCTGATCAGAGAAGAGAACATGAGGACATCACAGCAAGTAAAAACCAGCTTGAAGAGCGAATCAGAAATCTAAACGAGACACTCATGATGGAAACTAAAAGAGTGCTAAAACTAGAAGCTGAAATAGAAATTCAAAAGAAAGAAACCGGCGAACATTCCGACACAACCAGAACTTTAAGAGATAAACTTAGGGAGAAAGAGTTGAGCTTGGAGGTTGAAAAGGAGAGAGTGGCTACCCTGAGAGAGAAACTATTGGAGAAAAGTGAAACTCTGTCGGTGCAGGTGGAGAAAGCTAAACGTCTAGAGGAGAGAGTACGAAGTTTTACATGAGGAGAAGGATACTCTGATCAGTAGTAGACACAGTGAGGTGGAGCATGGCAAACAGGTAAGCATAGCGATAACCACACATAACGGGTATTTTTCTTTTGGATAATTTTTTTTTTTTTTTTTCAGGTTCGATATTTCCCAATATTTCCATTTTATTCCAAGGTCAACTTCACCACATTCGTGAAAGAAAAATGCGTTTCGGTACTTTTAAAGATAAACAATGGACTTAACCTGTAAAAGAACTGGAAGCAAGAATTTTCTACTTCCATTTCGGTTAACCAAACTGGAAGAAGGAAAAGGAAAAATTTCCACTTCCAAAAGAAAAATGACTTGCTTCCAGTTTAGTTCATTTTATTTCAGTTTGGTTAACTTTGGTTAGAAAAAAAATACGGCTATAGTGTTCCCACATTGACTTTCTTAGATATTTATATTTGTGCCTACTTTTCATACCTTTTATCATACAGGGTGTTCAAAAATAATCAGGCAGTCTCAATGTCTGATTTAAATTTAATGTAAAGACCTTTAATTTTAATTCAATAATAATAATTTTAAAAAAAAATCGTGTCTTTTTTATTTTACCTATACCTATTTCATAAGGTATCTTTTCAAGAAGAAAATCAGATAAAAGACACAGAAAAACTATTGAAAACACTCATCTACAAGAGTTCATATCTCCGACCCTGTTTTAGAAAGAACGCCAAAATTTATTGTAACTAAGAATTTTATGGTCTCTTTAAAAATGTATCGTAATATCAGTAGTTCTATTTAAGATTTCAATGAATTTGTATAGAGAGGCGTATGCAAATGAGGGACGGTCTAGTTCATCTTTATTGTAATCCTATTTCATAATTCGATCCCCTTAAGCTAGCCTCCCCCTTAAGCTAGCCAGATATTTCAGCAAAAGTTGTCAATGCTAACTTGGTGACAAAAGCCCAATCTAAGAACTCAAGAGTTGAAAGACATTGAACTATGAACACCTTGTCAAATGAAAATGGAAGTACCTCGACTAACCTTGAAAAAAACCTACTTGTTATATTATTTGTATTCCCAATATTAACAAATTAAACATCTATTGAAAGGCGTAAGTGTGTTTTATGCAAGTTCACTTAAATTCACCTAAATATTTCACTTAAATTTTACTTGTTATAATTGCATTCCCAATATTAACAAATTAAACATCTATTGAAAGGTGTAGGTTGTTTGAAAAACAAATAAAATAATAATGGAAGCTAAATATTTGTTTTTTTTTATGTAAGTTCACTTAAATTCACCTAAATATTTCACTTAAATTCAAGTTCACTCAATGCAAGTTTACTTAAATTCACCACTCTATAGATAAAAAATTCTATCAAGCTGGACTTCGAACCCGGGTCACCTGCGTGCAAGTCGGCCACGGTGACTAGGTACTAGGTAAAGTTTTCTATTTAATTTTTTTCAGATGCGTCAAATTCTCGCCCGTCTGATGCGTGCAGAGTCGTGCAACAAGTCCCTGGTGTTTCAGAAGCGATATCTCAAGAACATGATCAGCAGCTATGTCCGCATGGAGTGCAGAACTGTTCAAATGCTCGAGGGAAAGCCCCATGCCCCTGCAAGGCCCAAGAGAACCTTTCGGTGAGTACCAGTGCCCCTGTGACTATTTTATTCATGCTCAGTCCAGTCAGTATAAACAGAAAAGTGGGTTTAATTTATGACTTTTTCGGATATTAATTTAAGCAGTAGACCAGCAGTCTGGCTGGGGAACTATAAACAGGGAGTAGACCAGCAGTTGGTGAGGAACTTAAACAGGGAGTAGACCAGCAGTTGGCTGGGGGACTATAAACAGAGAGTAAACCAGCAGTTTGGCTGGTTTAGGGGCCCTTATCAATTATTGTAGCCTCCTTGTAAAGACAGTGGTAGAAGTGATGAGTCATTCTCCACTGTCTGGCTACCATCGTTCACGATGACGCCACCCTATGATGATGATAAGTGTTTACATCTACCATATGTTTATTAAATATTTTAAGTCTATTTTACCAACCATCTTTTCTATTGGTACTGTTTTATACCGTGTCATATTTGTATTTAATAAATCTTTGTAAACGTTCTACATTATTAATAATGGGTTTAACCGATAAATTCATTAAAATGAAAATAATACTTTTTCATTAATTTCACCGTAAAATACATAGTTGACTTCTCTATCCATTACAGGGTGCTCGTGCTCACCGTCATCTCTTTATTCCGCATGAAATACTTGAGGAGGAAAAGATCCACCACTATGCTCAGGACTCTCAAATGAAATGTCACCGGTAGCTACCGCCGGATCCACCGCTTACCATTCAAACAAATTGGTGCTAAGTAGTAACCCGCTGCAGATGAAAATTCACGATCGAATATTCTGCCTCGGCCGGAAGTCTAACCCCCGATCTTTGGATCAAGAGGTATGCTGATTAGAAATACTCAAGAGGCAAGAGGTATTGCAGAGAAATTATCTAATTAGATCTAAAGCTCCGTTAAGCCTGATAAAGAAATCTGCTGGCAAATCTTTTGCTTAGTGCTAATCAAGTTCTTTATTCAGTGTCAGTTTTGCAATAGTAGAGAAATATTATTTACTTTTGTTACGAGCTGATTGGTTGATGCACCAATTAGTGAAGAAAAGGTGAGAGCAGAAATTGTTTTAATTTAATTTTAACTGGGTCTACCTTTTTGGTCTGCACATCATCAAAAAAAAGGACAACAAACAAACTACATTTGAAATATTAAATGTCCTATTAAAGAAATGCAACGAAAATTATTCAAATTTGAAGTATTCCGTAAAAGTTTATTAAATATTTAAGAGACTGTTAAGTCTCTAGTTAACTCATCTTTAAATTTTGCTCATTTAAATATTGTAAATGAATGAATAAAAAATATGCTCTCTATTCTATTTTATTTTCTACTATAGTTTTAATTTAATTACTTGTTGATCTCAACTATTAGAGGCAATGTTTTTTTTTTTTTTTTTTTTTTTTTTTTTAACGTCGAAAAAGTATCCGCGATTTGAAAACTTGATTTTTAAACGACGTTGTGATTTTTCAGTACCTTAAATTACGTTTAACTGTAAGAATGTTCATAAAATCATGAATACTTCTTTTTGTAAGAATCAAAACGTTCATATGCGAGGTAATTCATTTAAAATTCTTTAATGATTCTGAGGGCGGGAATGATTAGCAAAATTGTGTTCACAAGATCCAATCAGTCCAAAAATATTAAAGCCCAGTGGTCTTGCGTCGATCTGGTAATCTTGAGTTCGCTGGTTCATAACCCAGCTGGGACAAGACAAGTTATTTTCTTATTTGGGATTTTGACTACATAATAATTGGATTCATTAGTCCTAATCAGACAGTATGAATAAGGCGATATAATTATAATTAATTTCCCTAATTACATTACAATACATTATAAAATGATAACGTAAATTCCTTAGCTTCGCAAAAACGGGTTACTTGGTACCGGTAAATCTATGGTCATGTTCCTTTTCCTAATATTTTTTGTTCAAATCTGTATTATATTATTTATTTTATAGCAATATTCTTTGTATACCTTTTTATTTATTTTTATATTTTTGTCTAATGTTTTTTTTTTCCTAACCCAACATTGGGTCCGTTTTCAGCTATGTCATCCCTACCTAAATATTAGTAGCTGAACTTTTGTACTTAAATCTCATTAACATTAGTTTTAAACCACCTTTGAATCCGTGTTAATTCTGATCAAGAAATTCTGCGCAGGAAATATCTCGAGCATGTCTATAATTTATAATATTAAGGGCGGAATTAATAGACAACATCAATAACTTAAGTCGTTGGTAAGTGTCGATTTTCCCTATCTTACACAGTACGCAATCCGTGACTTTGCGCCACAGAGGTATTACAAAAACGTCTATTAATTCCGCCCTAAAGGACAAAGTCTTGATTTCTTAGCTCTTCAGGAGAATTTCATATGGTACCTCATACGATTATTAGGGAAAAAATATTAAACAAACTTGTAAATGAAAATAATTGTAAAAAGTAAGAGACTTTTTGTCTGCCGAACTACTGGCTACGATATCGGTACATTATGATGATGAGTACAATACGCTAAATCACTAGGCCTGAGATATAAAGAAGTTTCATGGGTCAATTTTTCTCTCATTGTTAACTTGCCGCAAAATCACCATACAAGGCCTGAGATATAAAGAAGTTTTGTGGCTCAATTTTTCCCTCATTGTTAACTTGCCGCAAAATCACCAAAGGCCTGAGATATAAAGAAGTTTTGTGGCTCAATTTTTCCCTCATTGTTAACTTGCCGCAAAATCACCACACTTGTAATTATTGTGACCACAGCAACTTGTTAACTGTAATTGTATGTATAATTGAATATGTATAATTTTGTTTTCATTCGAGGACGGCCTAGAGAATTTATTCTACTCTGGTGAGGTTTATGATTCCCGCCGTTACGGTGCCTTAAATATAAAGAAAGTAATGTTTTTTATACCTATTGTAAATTATAGATTTTTTCTTCGTAATTTTCTTTGCTCATTAATGTGCCTTAGATTTTAGAGTTTTGTAACGACAATAAAACAGAAATATAATTATTTAAAAATTGTCCTGTTTTTTTTTTTAATTTTTATAATATATTAAATCATTTTGACACAGGGCCCAGTGTTGCTGAGTATACATAGGAGAGGTCAGTGTCAAAGTTTGTTAGTGGGGAGTAGACTCATGATGCCGATTTCACTCGAGTGCTTAGAAATAAAATATTTTATTATAATATTTATAAGGACAAATCTTTTTTAATGTAGGTGCCTATACCAAAATGAAACTATAAAATACTTTCAAGTCATTAACTTGGGTCGTAAACACAATAAGAGCTTTCATTTGATGGGTCAATCAATAGTCATTTCCTACCAATAACCTTCTAACGGGCAGGCTTTATCGTAGGCGACAATGTTTTGAGTAAATAATAATAATATTCGGAGGAATAACACGGTCAACGTCTCGCTTCCTTCTGAAAGAATTTGTATTGAAATCGTTAATAAAATAACCAGTAATATCCGCTTCTCATTAACACATTCTAGACCACAAGGCTTTTAAACTATAAAAAAAACGCGCTCATAGTTTCTTGTTTAAAAGATCACCTATTGTCAATGTGGCAAAATCTTAAATGTCCTCCACATCCTATCTTGTCGCTTACACACCAACATCCGTACATCCCCCCCTTCCCTGTCGACTGAAAGTACCGAGAGCGTCGACTCTCTGCTTCAATACATGAAATTAGATAAAATATTCCAGGGAATCAGCGCGAACGACCGTCTGTTGAGAAGGTTGAAAAGGGGAAAAAAATTGACATAAATTTTACGATTAGCCATTTTTCTCTATACCCGGCTTTCAAGTTCAATCAAATCTCTATCAAATCAGCTTTCTTGTTCAATGTGCATAGTTTCTTGTTTTAAAGTTTTCTTCCTTTTTACTTTCCTTGTCCTATAGAAAGGAAAGTAATGGAATCACCCAAAAAATTCAATAGTATTTTCTTGAAGAAGAAAAAATGTTGAAGAAACAGCAAAAAGAGTCCAGGGAAAGGGAATCTGTAAGTAATGAAAGATTAAGGAGGAAAAGAGACGAAAGCATAGAAGGAATATTTTTACCTCGTACACGTGACTAGATTAATCTGAGGAGGAAGCTGAGCTATGATAGAGAACTTGAACTAGTTCGTATTTATTTTATTTATTTATTTAGAAACTCTTTATTAGTAGGTAGAACATAATTATATACAGACAAATAATGGTAAAAAACTAAATATAAAAATTGACAATAATAATAGTGTCAATTTTTATATCGTAATGATAAAATAATATCGTACCTAATGATAAAATAGATCATCTAGGAGAAATCGATGCATTATTAAAAAATTACAAGTTACCAATTTTTTCTTTTCATTTACACTGAGTGACAAATTTAGCGGAACGCGTATTTCTTGTTGGACAAAAATTTTTTTCATATTTTTCTCACCAATCATGGTGTGACGTTTATCCAAATAACCCAATTATGGTGTGACGTTTACCCAAATAACCCAATTATGGTGTGACGTATACCCAAATAACCCAATTATGGTGTGACGTTTACCCAAATAACCCAATTATGGTGTGACGTTTACCCAAATAACCCAATCCGAGTGCTGTTGAAAGGGAGATTTGGGGATTATGAGAATGCGAAACTTTCTGGAACGAGGTTCAAATACCCACAGTTTTTTTTTGTTTAACGTAGCGTTTAACTGCATGGTCATTTTTTTATTTTTTTTAAAGATTACTGTTTCACTGCCTTTTTTTATTTTGTAGCCATGAAACAGGAGCTACTGTAGACGCTTTTGGTCTGTGCTGTATTAGCTTACCCATCCCATAGTCTGCCCCCTTTTGATGGGCATGAAGTGACACAATACTTCCCATTTAGGTGCTGGGTTAACATGAGCGCACCGGAAGGTATCCTTTACAAACAATTGTAACCAAATTAAGAATACAAATTTTTGTCGGCACGGGCGATCGAACCCGGGAACTTCCGCATGGCAAGAGAGTGCTTAACCACTGAGCTAATCACGACACCCACAGTTTTAATTTACTCTATCCAGATGGATTTTACTCTCTCATAGTATGTGGTACAACAAGACACTCTCTTCTCTCTTTCCCACACTTTCTCACTTTTTGTCTCTCTTGCTCTCCCCTATATGTCTCTCTCCTATCTCTCTCTCTGTATCAAAATCATCTGAAGACATTTCTCAGCATCTCCCCTTTCTTCTTAACCTCCCCTCTTCTAGCTTTCCCCTGATCGTACTCATATAAGTTCCCGATCCCCTCTCTATATTTACTGAACTCCCCCTTCATCACCCTTGTAAATAAAAAGGGA
>JAMCCL010000259.1:0-48469 GCA_024516035.1 Bactericera cockerelli
CTTTTGGGGGTTTTTTTAAAAAAAATATTTAGTTCATCATATTCCTTTTTAAAATCTAGGGGGTTCCCCCTTTCCGGGGAAGGGGGGGGAAAAAAAAAAAATTTTTCCCCCCCTTTTGAGGGGGAATTTTAAAAAAAAACCCTTTTAGACCCCAACATGCAAATCCTAAAATTTTCAGCCCCCTTTAGGATTAATTTAAAAACAAGGATGACGGGGCACCAAGTGCAGGTGGGATTTAAAATCTCTTATAAAAAAATTTAAATTTGGGGGGCCGTTTTAAACCAATTTCCCGGGGAAAAAAAATTTTTTTTCGCCAAAAAAATAAATTTGAAAATTAAAAACCCTCCAAAAAAAACAAAAAAATCGGGCAAAAAAATTTTTTTTCAAAAAAAAATAATAATTTCTTCAAATTTTTTTTAAAATTTTGGGTTAAAAATTTTTTAACCCAAAAACCCCCCCCGGGGGGGAGGCCGTAAAGAAAAATTTTTTCCCCCAAATTTTTTTTTTTAAAAATTTTTTTTAATTAAAATTCCTTTTTTTGGGGGTTTTTTTTTTTAAAAATTTTGGTATTTTTTTTTTTTTTAAATATTGAAAAGTCGTTCAGAGTTTTTTCAGATACAAGTGGTTCAGCAAAAAATCTCAGAATAAACATTAGTAATTTCGAATTTATTGGCTCGCGCGAACGATCCTTGAATCCAGAAGGCGGCGCTCTGTGAATCCAAGATTCCAGAGGTCGTGAGTTACGAAACCCACCCGGGGACATGAACTGTTTTTCCTCCCATTAATCCAGAGCGCGGCACTCTGTGAATCCAAAGATTCCAGAGGTCGTGGGTTCGAAACCCAGCCGGGACATGACCTGTTATCCTCCCATTTTGGGATTTTGGCACATTATAATACGTCGTGGGTTACTGCTGGAATAATGGGACTTATTAGTCCTAATCGGGTAGTATAAATAAAGATATAATATTCTCATGATATTACTTCCGAAAATTTGTAATATTAGAAATTGGAAGTATGGTGTTCCTTTTTCTAAAAATAATAATATTTTTTTTGCTGCAATTTTAAATTTTTTCATATATTCTGACGCTTCATAACCTCCTGAGCAACTTTGATTCTGTGTCTGTCTGTTAAAAATATTCCTTGTAACGCGCAAATCTCGGAAACTACTGAACGGAGTTATTTTGTAAGTACGCAGTTATTTCGATTTATTGAAGAATTTATTTTTCTAAACTAGCCTTAAAGCTATTTAGATATGCAATGTGCTATACATAATACACTACAACGGTGATTTCAGCTGATCAGCTGATCAGCTTATCTGATCATCGTTCACTGATCACATTGCCAATTAATTCATAAAGAAAATTATTTTCAGATAGATTCTTGTCTTCTTTCACTGCAGAAATTCACTCTGGTCCACTACTGAGCGTGCAACAAAACTAATAAAATAAGGGGAGGCGAATAATGAAATCAAAAAAACTTTACCGGTTTTTAATCTTATATTAAAATGGAAATTTACAAATTGAAAAAAAGAAATACAGCAATAGGTATTACAACTATAGAAGGCTAAAAAATATAGAAAAAAAACGCAAAAAGTCGTTCGCATTCCTTCATTGATATTGGGAGTTTGCAAAAAAAAAAAAAAAAAAAAAAAAAATGCCTACAGCGCCCCAGTCAGGCAGGGCAACGGACCAACTTTAAAATCTTTAATGTTATGGTATGTTGTGTGTTATGTTGTTTTAAGGTTTCATTGAGAGAAGTTCAATCGGGACATATTTCAGTGACGTCATCGTGAACGATGGTAGCCAGATAGTGGAGGAAAGACTCAGCACTTGTACCACTGTCTTTACAAGGAGGCTATTAATTGACAAGGGCCCCCAGAAAACCAAGCCAATGATCACCATTCACGAAATACAGAGATGAAAGTGTGACAAGGGTGACAGTGACAAGGGTGATGATGACTTCCTTCGGCTTAGCCGAAGACAAGCGAGATAGTCACTGGCCTAATCACGGGACATTGCTGTCTAAGAAAAACATCTGTACAATTAGAAGATCTTTTTGAGATGGCTCTCTGAAACTGTCTTACAGATTTCAGACCTATTTGCAGATTATGTGGAGAGGATGAAGAAACTGCTACACATGCAATCTTTGATTGCAATGCCCTCTCATAATGGAGAATAAGTGTCATTGGGACCCTGAACCAAAGAGAAGCACTTATTCAAACACAATCTAATCAAAAGGCTTCTCAAACTTTCTGAGAAGCTTAAACTTGATTAGATAACAAAGCTAAATCTTCCACACACAAAGGGCCCAATGTGGGCTGAGGTGTATGGTGTGGGCAACCCAAACCTATAAGAAGACTTCGCTTTATGAAATGAAATGAAATGAAATGGGAACAAGGGAATTTTCTGGAGTGGCCCTGAAATCGCAAAAAAGTTAAGAATAAAATTTTAACCTCCACATAAGCCCAAGAATTTGTGTTTCACTACTTACAAGTGAAAAATTTACTTGGTTAAAACGTATCCAAATAGGATTTGGCAGATGAAGTCTACTAGAATGATCTCCCCGATCCGCTGAATTTAGAGTAAAAATTTCACTAGTAAAAGCTTGAATACAAATTGTTTGAGATTTAAATTTTTATCTTAACTTTTTTTTCGCGCTCTAAGGGACACTCAAGAAGAATCCAATGTCACACGTTCCACCCTGTATCTCGTGAACCGTAAGACAAGGCTCACTGAAATTTGTTTTAATGAACTTTTCTCAATGTGACCTTTAAAACAACATGCAACACGATACACCATTCTATTTAAGATTTTAAATTTGTTTCCGTGCGCAGACTGACTGAACATTTTTCTAATTTTTGCAAAATTAAATCCCACGGAGGAAATGGTAGGATGCTTTATTATGTCAAGAGGTATTTAAAACACTGGTCCTGGGCAGAAAGTTAGTAAAAAAGAGTTAGTGCTGAACTATTGATTTTGCCAAGCGTGTCGTCATCGACCAAGCTACAGAATGATAGTTTATGAGTGTGATGACAGTATTTAGAAAAGTGATGGAGCTCTAAAAATTGTTGGCTAACCCACAAACATTGTGAATAAGCTGTTCGTAATGTTGGGCATAGCCAGAAACATTGTGAAAAGGCTCTTAGTTATGTTGGGCTAACCCATGAACATTGTGAAGAGGTTCTTGCTCCACCAAAAATAAGAATTCAGACTAATTGAGACATCCAAAGCAAAGAAGTCCAAGTACCAATTTTTCGTCCTCAGTTTAACGTGGATTTTTTTTCAAGCTTTGTAATTCTTTTTTTTTGTGATATTCTCGCTAAAACGCTCTTCATGAGGCCTGATCTGAACAACAGGCCATCAACGGTTTTTTTAGCTTAAAATCAAGTTTAACATGAGGGTTTTTTTTCACTCAACACCCTTGTCTTGGTCTTTTCGTTGAATTCATTTGCACTCGCTGTTTATGTAGTACTCTCCCGTTGTCAGCAGTATCCAGTTTCTCCACGTGCCGTCACTGAAATCGGTCTGTTTTTTTTCCCCTATGAATCTATTCACATATTGACAGCATTTTTAATGGGTTTGATTCCAAATATCCTTCACTATACCGTACCACGCCTTGACGAGCGCTTTGGATGAAGCTGAGCATGGGATTTAAGTTGGCTGTGTTTGGGCCAGTTAATATTTAGACTGGCCGTTGTACATAATTGGGCCAGTTAATATTTAGACTGGCCGTTGTACATAAATTGTGAATAAAGTTCAGTCTCAATTCAGATAGCCTACTAGTGCGTTCTTCATTCCTCCTTCATAAAATTGTTTTGCGATAACAATCCATTTGCCAGTTATGAGATGGGTAAATTTGCTAAAAGAATGGAATTTTAAAATTCATACTGCCAGTCCACATCATTGTCAAAGTCGAGGTATGGTAGAAAAAGCAGTAGGAATTGTTAAAGGTATGTTGGAAAAAGTCGGCTTTTTGAAGGTAAAGACATAAATTTGTACCTACTTAACTATAGAAACTCACCAGTGGCAGGTTTGCCCTGGTCGCCGGCTCAGTTACTATTTTCTAGAAACCTCAGAAGTAAGTTGCCTGTTGCTTCTGAGTCAGTTAAAGCCAAATTTAGTAGACCCTGAGCTAGCCTCTAGAAGAATGTCAGATCATCAGAAAAATAAGCTAATTTCTACAATAAAACATAGTCAGAAAAACTGTATTGAGTTTAGTGTGGGTGAAAAAGTACTGGTTAAAAAACATAAAAAAAAAGTGTGTGGGAAAAAGGAGAGATAGATAAGAAAATGGATATTCGATCGTATCTGATAAAATTTGAAAATGGTTTGATCTTGAGAAGAATTCTGTGTATATTAGAAGGTATAATGATGGTGGTGTTCACAGGTATACTGATACTAATGATGATCGTCTTCAAAGGTATTATACTGGTAATGAAGTAATGAATCATTATGATTACTCTTATGCTATAAGTGATTCTGGAAGTACTGAAGGAAATTCATCTAACTATGAAATGAACATACTACCTACACCTGAACCTGACATTCGTACTGTACTGCCACAACCTGTTGAAGATTTGAATGCAGATCCCAGCTCCGAGATTCCCTTGGAGTCAAATAATGAGATTCCTCCTCCATCTCCTGTTCTCACAAATTATGATTACTCTTATGCTATAAGTGATTCTGGAAGTACTGAAGGAAATTCATCTAACTATGAAATGAACATACTACCTACACCTGTACCTGACATTCGTACTGTACTGCCACAACCTGTTTGAAGATTTGAATGCAGATCCCAGCTCCGAGATTCCCTTGGAGTCAAATAATGAGATTCCTCCTCCATCTCCTGTTCTCACAAGTCGATATGGCAGAATTCTCAAAAGACCCAAATATCTGTCCTTATAAAAAAAAAAAAAAAAAAAAAAAAAAGAAAGAGCGTGTTTTGGGCCAGTTAATATTTAGACTGGCCGTTGTACAGAAATTGTTAATAAAGTTCAGTCTCAATTCAGATAGCCTACTAGTGCGTTCTCTCATTTCTCCTTCTTAAACATGGCGCGGTCGAAAAATTTACTACCTACGTTTCTTTTCTAAGTAAAGTTTCTAAGTTTCAAACTTTTTGGTGAATAATGATGGAACAATTCAATAAACCGTGTTCACTACTAATGATGGGAGATTCAGCCCTGAACTTCAAAGATTTTGTACGAGATACCAAGATGTGGTCTCATGTAAAATATCCATAATATATCGTCTAAAAGAAATAGGTACAACTAATCTCTTATTAAATAAAACCAAATTATTTTCAATAGTAATCTCATTCCTTAGCTTAAAGAAATGAGTCAAATCACCTTGGTGTAACACGGATGATGGCCAACCTGAAAAAAAAAATATTCTAATACTTTCGATAATATATTATCTTTTTTTAGTTTCTTCTTGAAACTGAATTAACTTTTCCTCTGAAAAATCACATAAAATATTCAGACAGGACATGAACAATTTCAGTCAAACATGGATCATCTTCACTAGGTACATCCATATAGTTACGCGACAGCAAGTCAGCGATATACATAAACTTACCTGGTAAATAATTCAATTGAAATGAATATGGAAATAATTCATCATCATACGTTTAAGACGATTATTTTTTAACATCACTCATGTCTTTTTTCACTATTGATACTAGTGGTGAATGATCAGTCATAACACTAATATTGGCATTGCCATAAACATAGTTATGAAATTTAGAAAACGCGAAAACTACCGCAGAAGCTCTTTCTCTATTTGAGCGTAATTTTTTTCTGCAGCAGTTAGACTCCTAGATGCATAACACACCGGTCTATTATTTTGTAATAAGCAACAACCTAAGGCATCTTTTGAGGCATCACATTGCATCTGGACACTTTTATTCGGATCAAAATGAGCTAGTACAGTTACCTTAGACACAGAGTCTTTTAAATTAGTTTAGTAATTGATCATGATAAGTTGTCCAACACCATTCTACATTACCTTTCAACAGTTCTCTTAACTGAGATGTCAAGTCAGCCATGTTAGGTATGAAGTTCCTCAAATAATTAAGAATACCCAAAATACTCTGTAACTCTTTTCTTACAAGAAGGCGCCTTTAAGTTCTGAATAGCTTCAATACGCTCAGGGTCTGGTCTGTACCCATTAACATCAAACAAATGACCCAAATACTTAACACTTTCCACCTGATATTGTACCTTCTTGGGATTGAATTTAATATTGTACTTACGAGCTACTCCAAGTACTTGCTGAACAATCAGATCCAGTTCCTCTTTAGTTTTAGCTGAACACAAAATATCATCAAAATAAACAGTAACTCCCTTAACATTACCAAAATATTTTGAAGTCAGTTTTTGGAAAATTTCAGGAATAACAGACAAACCAAAAGGAGCTCTTAAGTACCTATAACATCCAAAAGGTGTATTAAAAGTACACAACTTACTAGACTTTTCATCAATTTTTAATCTGATGAAAACCATCTTTTAGATCGAAAACACAAAAATATTTCATATTTGCAAGGTTTGGCAAAATGTCTTCAAACGTTGGAATAGAGTAATACTCTCTTATCAAATTCTTATTAAGCTCCAAAGGGATCTATACATATCCTTAATGACCCATCTGGCTTTTCAAGAGCGATCATTTGACTTACCCACTCAGTAGGCTCATTCACTGGAACAATAATGCCCTTTTCTACCCAGGCATCTAATGTTTCCTTTAATTTACTCTTAATTTTAATAGGAATTCTCCTACAAGGACTTGCTCGAGGGACAGCTCCTTCTTTCACTTTTAACGAGTATTCATCGGGAAAACAACCAATACCAGTAAATACATCATTATTTCTATTTATGAACCTGGCTTTTTCATCATCACCTGTCATTAAAACATTTTATTTTCTTGATCAAGCCCAAATCAACACAAGAATCTAACCCAAGTATTGGTACTGTATTCAATTCAACAATGACAAATTCGGCCTCTATAATTCTATCTTTAGACTCTAGCAGTAGACTTACCTTGCCTTTGGGATAGATGAAATGTCCACCATAAGCCTCAAGTTTTGACGCTAGATTTTTTTTAAACTGGGTCTAGGCTTCATACGTCCTAAGTACTTAGAAGGTAAAATATTAACTTCACTGCCTGTATCTAATTTAAAATCTATAGGAAAATTATTAACCTGTATCTGTTTCATCCAAGCTTTCTGCTTTTTTTACCGCCTTGCAGCTCATTAGTATGCACTACAGATTTAGTCACTGAATCAATATTAACTTCATAATCATACTTTGAAACATCATCATCACATTTCACTTCACGAACATTCTTACGAAAAAATAATTTGGAACAATTCAATAAACCGTGTTCACTACTAATGACGGGAAATTCAGCCCTGAACTTCAAAGATTTTGTACGAGATACCAAGATATATTTTGCAGCTACGAAGACAGACACCGAATCAAAAACTGTAAAAGTAGCTCGTCTTAAAAATTTGATGGGACGAGAAGCATTAAATCATTATGAAGCAAGAACTACTTTGAAGGAGGATGAAGAAACAGTGGAAGGAATAATGAAAGTGCTATCAGAGATTTGTCTACCCAAGAAAAATGAAATCTGGGACGTATATCAATTTTTTGATAGAAAACAGCAAAGTGGTGAAACGTTTGACAATTATTATTCTGAGCTGAGAAGATTAGTAAAGAGCTGTTGTTTTGATTCCAAGAAGAGAAGCTGCTCAAAGTTCAAATCGTGTTGGGTGTCCATTCAAGAAGTGTGCAGCAGCGGCTACTAAGAGAAGATATGTCACTGGACAAGGTTGTCGATTACTGTAAATCTGTGGAGTTGGCGGAAAAAAAGTCCCAAGCATTGTGCTTTAACGTTCCGGTTACTCATGTGCTTTCTCAATGTGGAGCTGTGCAAAGTGGAGATCAGGCGCAGATCCATGCAGTGTATGATGAGAAGCGATATCCGTTCTTCATCTTCAAGGCCTCCCCAGCAGAGTCGTCAGTACAGTGAGCAATGTCAGCAGTGTGGTGGATATCATGGTAGTGAAGTAGTTTGTCTGGCAAGGGGTAGGCAATGTAATGCTTGTGGTGAAAAGGGTCATTTTGTTAGAATGTGTAAAAGAAAATTATTTTTTCGTAAGAATGTTCGTGAAGTAAAATGTGATGATGTTGCTTCAAAGTATGATTATGAAGTTAATATTGATTCAGTGGCTAGAACTGAAGTGCATACTAATGAGCTGCAAGGCGGTTAAAAAGCAGAAATCATGGATGAAACAGATACAGGTTAATAATTTTCCTATAGATTTTAAATTAGATACAGGCAGTGAAGTTTAATGTTTTACCTATTAAGTACTTAGGACGTATGAAGCCTAGACCCAGTTTGAAAAAATCTAGTATCAAACTTGAGGCTTATGGTGGACATTTCATCTATCCCAAAGGCAAGGTAAGTCTACTGCTAGAGTCTAAAGATAGAATTATAGAGGCCGAATTTGTCATTGTTGAATTGAATACAGTACCAATACTTGGGTTAGATTCTTGTGTTGATCTAGGCTTGATCAAGAAAGTAAATGTATTAAATAAAAATAATGATGTATTTGCTGGTATTGGTTGTTTTCCCGATGAAAACTCGTTAAAAGTAAAAGAGGGAGCTATCCCTCGAGCAAGTCCTTGTAGGAGAATTCCTATTAAAATTAAGGAACCTCTTGTAAGTCATACTATCCCAGATATTCCATTCTATAAAGTTGGTGTGGATATAGCTCAATGGGCTGGTAAGTATTTTTTGGTCCTGGTGGATTATTTTTCCCGGTGGATTGAAATTAGAAAAATGTCTGATAAGAGTAGCACGGAGGTGATAAACTGTTTGAAAAGGATTTTTAGTATTCATGGAATTCCAGCAGAATTGTTTTGCGATAACAATCCATTTGCCAGTTATGAGATGGGTAAATTTGCTGAAGAATGGAATTTTAAAATTCATACTGCAAGTCCACATCACTGTCAAAGCCGAGGTATGGTAGAAAAAGCAGTAGGAATTGTTAAAGGTATGTTGGAAAAGTCGGCTCTTGAAGGTAAAGACATAAATTTGTACCTACTTAACTACAGAAACTCACCAGTGGAAAGTTTGCCCTGGTCTCCGGCTCAGTTACTATTCTCTAGAAACCTTAGAGGTAAGTTGCCTGTTGCTCTGAGTCATTTTAAAGCCAAATTTAGTAGACCCTGAGCTAGCCTCTAAAAGAATGTCAGATAATCAGAAAGATCAAGCTAATTTTACAATAAAACTAGTCTGAAAAACTGTATTGAGTTTATTGTGGGTGAAAAAGTACTCGTAAAAAAACATTAAAAAAAGTGTGTGGGAAAAAGGAGAGATAGTTAAGAAAATGGATATTCGATCGTATCTGATAAAATTTGAAAATGGTTTGATCTTGAGAAGAAATTCTGTGTATATTAGAAGGTATAATGATGGTGGTGTTCAAAGGTATAATGATACTGAGGATGATCGTGTTCAAAGGTATACTGGTACTGAAGTAATGAATCATTATGATTACTCGTATGCTATAAGTGATTCTGGAAGTACTGAAGGAAATTCATCTAACTATGAAATGAACATACTACCTACACCTGAACCTGACATTCGTACTGTATTGCCACAACCTGTTGAAGATTTGAATGCAGATCC
The DNA here is from genome assembly GCA_024516035.1 of Bactericera cockerelli. Taxonomy (NCBI): domain Eukaryota; kingdom Metazoa; phylum Arthropoda; class Insecta; order Hemiptera; family Triozidae; genus Bactericera; species Bactericera cockerelli. The sequence goes on from JAMCCL010000259.1 coordinate 9,687, forward strand.
CAGCTCCGAGATTCCCTTGGATTCAAATAATGAGATTCCCCCTCCAACTCCTGTTCTTAGAAGTCGATATGGCAGAATTCTCAAAAGACCCAAATATCTGTCCTTTAAAAAAAAAAGAAAAAAAAAAAGAAAGAGCGTGTTTGGGCCAGTTAATATTTAGACTGGCCGTTGTACATAAATTGTTAATAAAGTTCAGTCTCAATTCAGATAGCCTACTAGTGCGTTCTCATTCCTCCTTCTTAAACAGGCTGCCCAGTAGGCGGGAAGTTTAGAAGAGTGGGGGTACTTGCAACAGCTGAGATAAATATTGATTTCCAAACAGTTGCGGAACAGGAAGTTGAAGTGTTGCATATCTGGGAAAAAACCAGAAGTGATATTCGGTAACTATGAAACGCTACGATCAGTCTCTACACTCCTTACTGGAAGCAGTACCGCTAAACTTTGGAGGCTCGTCAGAGCGAAAAATATTACTTCCGCGTCCTTGTATTAGAAATTCATAGGAAGTAATAAACTGGTGTGACTATAACACGTCTTTCTATTACCTTAAATTGAGCAGACTTTTTTTTTAATTTCCAAAAAAAAAGAGACGGTAAAAAGTGGAAAATCTGGTGTAAACATCACACGACTTTCCTTATCCCCCAGAAGAAGTTGAATTCTGCCACTGGTGACTCAACGGTAACAGATAGCTAAAAATCAATGCCATATCGTAATCACCACTTCAAAATCATTGAATTTCATAGGACAACCTCCATCTAGGATGAATAATAAATACAATACTTTCCTTATTATAGGATAAGGAAATTAAAAAGTTAGTCAAAGCGGGTCCCTCCTAAAATACCGGTAAATTGGGGCCAAGATCTAAAAAGTTCAAGATATCAAAAAAATGATCCGAATAGACCGCTATTATTTTTTTTAATGTAATTAAATGTTGTTCGTCAACTTTTTTTTGTATCTTTAACCAATTTAAAGAATGCTAATATTTGCTTGCGGCTAACATTTGCGGTACACACACACACACTGCGCTGTCTGGCTACCATCGTTCACGATGACGCCACCCTATGATGATGATGATGATATAAAAAATCAATTTTTGTAACAATGTGTTGTCAACATAAAAAAATATAGTACAAGATTCCGAGTAATAATAGTAGTAATATCGCCTTATTTTTAATGCCCGATTAGAACAATTAAAGTCCCATTATTCCAGCAGTAAGCTCAAAATGTATTATTATGTGGTAAAAATCCCAAATGGGAGGATAACTTTGAAATTTCTACAAGGTATCCCAAAAGTAGTGAAACAGGCCTGTTAAAGCATGTCCGGTCGTACACTTCGTACAGCTAGTGTTCGAGCGAAATTCTCGGGGGACAACACTTTAATTACGCGCTGTATGAACAGACATTTGAAATATGGAAAAACCAAGGCTACAACGTGATCTAGGATAAAAAAACATTACACTGATTGGATGTATCATACATTATTTTGGATTTCAACACTTTTATCACGAAGTCCATGACTCTGCGGGGTTGATCAAAAGTTCGTTTGATGAAAGTAGGTATCAAGAAGTGAGGGGTCGATTGTGTGTAGAATTTAATGTAAATTTCGAATATCAACTAAAAAATAGGGGGTTCCATTTAAAAATCCAAAGCTGATGCCTGTTTCACTACTTTTGGGATACCCTGTAGAAATCTCTGGACAACGGGCAGTAGTCACAACCATTACGCCATGGAGGCTGGATCTTGAGCCCTTTAAAAGATAAAAATCCGTTCCGGGACTTTTCGTTCATTCTGTATAAGACCTGTTTGACTGCTGGAGTATAGGGACTTTTCATTCTTACCTCGGTAGTATAAACAAGTTCTATTCTATTCTATTCTATCTTTTATAAAGCGCAATGAATTCAAATCCTCACTGTTTGGGTGTAATCATTATACTTTTTTACTTTTGAATACGAATACATACAACCCTAAAATAGTCAACTATAGTTACCCTGTGTAAATTTCAATTTGCAATTATCAGGGTCATTCGCGATCGTGATACAGAAGTATACAGAAGTGTTGTTGTTTGCTCTTCGAATAAAAATTATTTTCTAGTGAAAAACTTACTTTTTTTAACTGATTTTTTGCATAGATACTTTATTTCATTCAAGGTTTAATCTGAGACATTGATATTTACCAAAAAGTTGTGATTTAGTGCTTTTTTTACGAAGTTCTAAACTTCTAAGCTCAATTTGCCACCCCTTATTCTATTGGTGGACTCTTCCAAAATATTTTGCTGATTTCAGCCAGTTACTATTTTGCTGAAATTTAATGATAGATTTTCCTTGCTTTTCGTGGTTGACGGCTTCAAGATGATGTCTTGATCAGCTGTTCCCATGACGGAGGAGGAGAAGGGTGGGGGTCTCACGATACCCACCGCGGAGGTCGCTGCAGGCGCTGGCGGGGGAGAACCGCGCGATTCAAAAGAGAGAGAAACTATAGTGTATCAAGAAAATTATGCGTATGATAGCTACAGGGTGCTCGTGCAATACAAAGCCTCTGATGATGCTGATGCGAAATTTATCAGTAATCAAAAATGTGGTATGCTGATTTACGAAGTCGTGACAAACAAGTTAGAAGTATTAGAGATTAAAAGACTCAATAGAACCAAAATCCTTGTGGTCTGCTCTTCTGCTAAGACTGCCAATGAAATAGTTATGAATGAAGAAATGAGAAAGAAATATAATCCTTTTATACCACTCAATTATGTTAGCAGGGTCGGTATTCTGCGTGATGTGGATGCAGATTTCGAAGATGATAAGTTGATTGAATCCATTGATGCGAGGCAATACCGTATTAGAGCTGTGGAGAGATTGAAGAGAAAAGTGGTTAATCCTTCTACTAATCAGGCGACTTATGAAAATAGTCGAAGTGTCAAGGTAACTTTTGATGGTCAAGACATTTCATCACATGTGTACCTATTCTACTCTAAGATTGAATGTGTCCCTTTCGTACAACGTGTAGTCCAGTGTTTTCAATGTTCAAAGTTTGGACACACAAGCAAATATTGTAAAAATACGCAAATTTGCAATAGTTGCTATATGACAATATCAATGGACAGTAACCATGTATGTTGTCCTCCAGATCAGATAAGTGTACTAATTGCAAAGGTGATCATAAACCAACTGACAACAAATGCCCCGAAATGACCCGTCAGAAGAAAATCAAAGATTTGATGAGTATGAGAAACTTAGTATTTCAGGAAGCTGCCCAGATGATACCACCCATTAATTCGTCCTACCAAGTGAGAACCCAGAACAGTTATGCTGCGCTCGCGGTCACTGAGTCTATGGATTTCCCGGCACTAGGCAACAGGCACAGAGAAGCAAGACCCAATATAGATAAGTTTGTTCCGCCACCCCTACCCTATGTAAGTAACAATATTTTTTAGCAGACCAAGCAATACACAAGAGAGATGAGAGATACGAGTAAATTCTCCAAGAGAAGAATCTTTTCAAATAAGGCCAATGATGCTAAGAAGTCGAAACCAAGTCAGGAGCCGAATGCTAAAGTTGGAGCTGGACAGATAGGAGAGGTCAAGAACAACTTCCACCCGTCCACCCGCAATGAAACTGCTAATGGCGTTCACGATCAAGTAGCTTTAATTAATAGTCAGGACAATATTTTATATAACTCCCAGTTATCACAAGAGAATTCACTTAATATTGATGACAAAAATGATTCCAATCAGATGGATATTGAAAATGAATTTGATAATTACTCTGAACATAACAGGGTTAATCCTGAAAATACTGATGGTGATAATATTTACAATAAAATAGGGGGTGTCCCAAGTCCCGATCTATCTTTATAGGACACACCTTCTATTTATTTATTTTTTATCTTTAATTGATAGATATATAATTTACAATTTAATTATATGTTAAGTTACTTATTCATTCTATTATTATTCTTCTAGTCTATATGTTTTTTTTATTTTCCTTTTTTTTTTCTCCATCCTTATAATAAAATATATTTAAATTATTTAATATGCAAGTACAACCTAATATTAATACAACTAATAGATTAATACCTACAATATTGCAATGGAATTGCAATGGTTTTCTTATAAGGAAAAAGGAAATTAAATTATTGATTCAACAATTTAATCCTTTAGCAATTTGTTTCCAAGAAACACAACTGTTGCCCCACAAACTGTGGTCATTGCTTAGCGACCCATAAATATCTTCTAGAGAGAAAAGACCCTCCTTCTTGTGAATTTTGTGGACAAACACCTGTCTATATTAACCACTGGCTTCTAGACTGCCAGAACTTGATTGATATGAGAAGAAAATATAAATTAGGACGAACAATGAAATCTATACTTGAAGATGACCCAGAGGTTATTGATCAATTTTAAAAATATAGACTCATTTTTTTTTTAAATCAAACTTTCATTTACCATATAATAATTTACCTAATTAATCAATTTTATTTATATTTATTTACCTATAACTCTTATTTACTTGCATTATGTATAATTTCTATGTATAATTTTATTTTTAAATATCTCGATGTATTTTTCCTCTTCTTTCTATCTAGATGTTAAAAACGTAATTGTTTAAAACATCAATAAAACAAAATCATTTTCAAAAAAAAAAAAAAAAAAATTATCAGGGTTCTTACCTCGGGTCATCAGATTTACTTTGGCGAAGGTGATTCCTTTCTCAAAATAGCGGTTGCACGCGTTCCCTGTCTTCATGATTGAATGGCCCGTAGCATAGTTCAGCGCCAATGCACGAGTTGTGGCAAGATATCGAGAACAGTAAAGGTACTGGGCCACAATGGCCCCCCCTTGTAGGTTGCCAGAGAGGACAAATGGATGCTTCATGATAAAGGTCGAAATAATTTTAGTTTCAGGTTGGTAATCCCTGTCAAATAGAGAATAAGAGCGGAAATGACTGGCCTGAAATCTGTAAGACAGTTTCAGAGAGCCCATCTCAAAAAGACACAAATGAAATAGCCAAAATACCTTACTTACTCTTACTCCCACGGCCATGTATATCCTAGTTGATATTTAGCCTCAACTACTTGTTGCCTCCATTGAATTCTGTCTTCCGCAGTTTGCTCGGTAAGTCCCATTGTTTGCATGTCTTTCCTCACTTGACTCCACCATCTTATTCTAGGTCTTCCTCTTGGTCTTCTGCCTGTTGGACTGCTTATGATGACTTGCCTTATCATAGTATTTTCCTTTTTCCTTAAAATGTGTCCGGTCCATCTTAATCTGCTGCTTCTTATTTCCCCCACAATGTCAGGTTGGTTAAAAAGATCCCTTATTTCCTTGTTATGCCGTTTTCTCCACTCGCCTTGATCATTTATTGGTCCAAAAATTTTGCGTAAAATTTTGTTCTCGAAGGTTACGAGTCTCTTTTCAGATTTTTTTGTAAGGATCCAATTCTCGGCATTGTAAGTTAGGACCGGTCGAATTATGGTCTTGTAGATGCGTGTTTTTGTGATTCTAGATATAAGTTTGGATGTTAGAAGTTTGTTGCATGCCCACATACTTTTGTTAGCTAGATTTATTCGACTGAGGATTTCAACTTCTTCATTATTTGTCTCATTTAGTAGTACTCCAAGATATTTGAAATCTTTAACTTTTTCAAACATATGATCATTTACTTTCAATATATTACCAGCTACCTGTGACCGAGTGTTTGGTCGAGCAAAGAACATCCATTTTGTTTTATCGTCATTTATTTTTAATCCCACTGACTCTGTTTTCTTGATTAGAACCTTTGTCATGTTAATGAGGTTTTCGGGATTTTCAGATATTATAATAATGTCGTCGGCATAGGCTAGTACATTGATTTTCCCCATTTCAATACCCAAATTTAGGTTCTTTGTGGATTCTATGGCTTCCTCGATGGCAATATTAAAGAGTGCTGGCGAAATTCCATCCCCCTGTCTGACTCCGGTATTAACGTCAAACGGTGATGTTGTGGTGCCTTCAATTCTAACTTTGCATTTGGAGTTCAAGACGCTGAGACCCGCCATTTTTATAAGTTTTTGAGGAATTCCAAAATTCTCCATTTTCTGCCAAATTTCCTGCCTGTCCAAACTGTCGTACGCTTTGGCAAAATCTACAAATAATAGGTAGCAGCTCTTGTCGTATTCCCAATACTTTGCTAAAACTTCCTTCACTATCAGAATTTGGTCCGCCGTCGATCTCCCTCTCACGAAACCAGCTTGATTCCTACATCAGTATTATTTACACGTTGGTAATGGGTTTGAATTCTAACTTCAGTATTATTTACATGTTGGTGATGGGTTTGAATTCTAACTTCAGTATTATTTACATGTTGGTGATGTGTTGAATTCTAACTTCAGTATTATTTACATGTTGGTGATGGGTTGAAATTCAACTTGGGTAATGAGCTCATCAGGAAGCAGCTCACAACCTCTCATGGACAGTGACGGGTGACAGACTATATTATTCAAATGTGTGTGCGTATGTGCTTATGAAATATTCATTACCCCTTGAAGGAAGTCAAAAAATCCTTCGGACATGTGCGCTTCCACTCGGAAAAGATCGGGAAATCCTTGTCAAGTTGTTTTCCGTTTCCATTGGTTTTGCCCTCAAAACCCTCAAGAGAACTACACTGTCCCATTTTCGATCTGCGAAAGCCGTCCGGATTCAGTGTGGGGACGATCCATATGTCAATATTGTCTAGCAGCTCAGTGACTCTTATGTCATTGCCATCAATGTACACCAGGTACTGTATGAGTGATGTCTGGAAAATAAATATTTTTCTCTCAAGTTTTTTTACATTAGGTACCTTGGTTTATGCATATTCACCATACCATAGGGTGGCGTCATCGTGAACGATGGTAGCCAGAAACAGGAGGAATGACTTAGTTTTTCTACCACTGTCTTTACAAGGAGGCTAATAATGCATATTAGCTAAGGCTGAAATGTAACAATAAAGATTGTTACAAGAGTTTGAAAAGTTATTATTCTACGACCTAGTATAAGGAATGGCAAAACCAACCAACCTGGTTGGTTTTGACGGTTGGCTATGAAGAAGAGGTTGAAATATACCAAAATATGAAATAAACTAGGTGTGAGAAAAGAAAAAGTGAAGAAAGTAACCCGTTCTTTCCACCCGGGCATGGCTTAACAAAGACAGAGCTATCCATACCAGCAAGGCGTATCCCACGGCTTCGTCTCCGTTCAAGTTAGCCACAAACTTGACCATGGGCTTGCGCAACTTCCTCGGCCTCTGGACACCGCGGCTGATCTGCACTGCCCAGATAGTCGTATTGTCTACTGCACTCTGGCCTAGCGCTTCCACTCTCACAATCTGCTTGTAGCGTTCGCCCAAATACTTCAGGAGATCTTCTAGCTCCGTATGATTGTAATATTTGTCAAGGATTATACCTTCTTGGAGACGTCCCACTTTTATGGTTGATGGGTGTTTCAAATTGTCAGGACCGATATCGTCTTCCAAATGAGCTTGTGTTGAAGATGTGTAGGAGAAAACGGACGCTAGACACAAGATCACTAAACATTGTGAAACCATGTTCAACGATTTACGACAGACAACAGACGTAGACAAGACTAAGAGAAACAGAGTGTTCTCGTGGCACCCAATATGCTTCTAACCTCTGTCTGGTACCTAACTGCTGTTACACAGGTAAGTGATGATAAATCATCTTTACTTCAAATTTAATTACTCTGCCAATTACGGACACAATACTTCCTCGTGAAAGGTTAACATCTCACACACTTGGCATTGAGAATCAATTCATTATCCATTATACAATTTGTTTTGTTTTGTTTTGTTTTTTTTTTTTTTAATAATGTAATAATGTATATTTTTATTTTAGTTTTTCTTTACAATTTTTGTGGCTCTCTCCCTAAGGAATTCTTCTAATTTTTTTTCTGTAGCGGCAATTTTTTTACTTTTTTGACCGATTTTTTTAATTTTCTTGAATATGTACGTACATTGTACTGTACATACATAGGTATGTAAAAATTTCTTTATAAATATTATGTGTACAACTGTACATAAAGACTTACGACAAATATCTAACATTAGATATTTTCGGAAGCAAAAAAATATAATTAATTAGTTGTTTTGTATCCTGCACAATTTTTCATTAGTATCGTCAAATAGGTACGTCATGGTTTTTAGCCTTATTCACATCTCTGTGGATGTTAAAATTTTCCTTTCATATTATTTATTTTGTTACCTAGTAAAATCCCTCTAACTCGAAATACAAGGGACTGAAGGGTCATTTCAAGCTATGGAGAGTTTTGAGTTATGGAGAGATTTGAGTTATGGATAGTTTCGAGTTATGGAGAATTTCGAGTTATGGAGAGTTTCGAGTCATGGAAAGTTTTGAGCTATCGGTATTTCAAATTAGCGAAATTGTACTGTATTTTGTAATTTTTCATACAAGAAAGAGTATAAGAAGCTATGATCGGTGGCACGTTGAATACACCAGTTTTCGCTCTGCCACTGAAATTAAGGAATATGTCCAGTAAATTAGGACTAGGATGGGTGACCAGTGACCAGGCACTGAAGTTAGGGATATGTCTAGTAAATTAGGACTAGGATGGGTGACCAGGCACTGAAGTTAGGGATATGTCCAGTAAATTAGGACTAGGATGGGTGACCAGGCACTGAAGTTAGGGATATGTCTAGTAAATTAGGACTAGGATGGGTGACCAGGCACTGAAGTTAGGGATATGTCTAGTAAATTAGGACTAGGATGGGTGACCAGGCACTGAAGTTAGGGATATGTCCAGTAAATTAGGACTAGGATGGGTGACCAGGCACTGAAGTTAAGCAATATATCCAGTAAATTAGGACTAGGATGGGTGACCAGGCACTGAAGTTAAGCAATATGTCCAGTAAATTAGGACTAGGATGGGTGACCAGGCACTGAAGTTAAGCAATATATCCAGAAAATTAGGACTAGGATGGGTGACCAGGCACTGAAGTTAAGAAATATGTCTAGTAAATTAGGACTAGGATGGGTGACCAGGCACTGAAGTTAAGCAATATGTCCAGTAAATTAGGACTAGGATGGGTGACCAGGCACTGCAGTTAAGCAATATGTCCAGTAAATTAGGACTAGGATGGGTGACCAGGCACTGAAGTTAAGCAATATGTCCAGTAAATTAGGACTAGGATGGGTGACCAAGCACTGAAGTTAAGCAATATGTCCAGTAAATTTAAATGAAATATATTTGGAATTCGAACATTTTAAACTATTTCAAATAAAACATTTCATTGAGATCTTCTGGGACTAGACATGCGCCCACAATGCTTGCGGCGTTGCCCTTCTGTATCTCAATGCTGATTCTCTGATATAGGTACTGTCTACTAGGATGAGTGACCGTTCAAATTTGAACCGAATATGCAAATGCGGAATGACCTGTTCTCAATCAGAGTTCCAATTTGTTTTGCGGGAACTGCTTCCAACCACGTGCCTGCTTTTTTACATTGCAGGGCCTTGAAGCGGGCAATATCATTGTCATCTATCAATCTTATATCTTCACCCAAGATATGATTCACCACAATCTTGTCCCATTCCTTTTGAACTGCAATATCAATAGGAACCTTGGTGTATTTGCCATTCCAAGTATCCATAGCTTCATCCAGATAACAAATGGATACATTTTCTTTTGGTGTTTTTAAAATCATAGAAACCAAAGACATTACTCCATTTGCCGAAGAAATAAAAGCTGGAAAGACGAAATAAACCAATGAAGCTTTTGTCCATTGAATAGTTGATAACTGTGTGTTCAAGATCTTTTCCATTATTAGTTTCATGTAAGAGTCAATCTTCTGCAAACTGTCTGGGCACATCCACATTGGAGTCGTTCGAGTGGAGTATGTCAGTTTAGGTATAGTTGTACAGTTCTTCATTAAAAAATATGCATCATGAGTACTGAGGCTTTCCATTTTCTCAAACATTACAGTCAATTTCTCAAAGCGTTCGTTGAAATGTGATTCAAATGCTTCTTCACAAACAGGACTTCCAAGTATAATGAACTCAGGGTTTCCTAAAATACGAAGACCTGGTAACAATTGTTGAAAGGATTGGATGGTTTCATCAATAACATTTCCATGACAATAATAGAGCTCGCACTTTTGAGGATTTATTTTTAAACCGACAGAGTCAACAACTTCACCTTGTAACATTAGATTACACATTTGAGTGATTGACTGTAATAACTGAACACCACCTTCCTTGGCCGATCTTGATATCAAGTCCTTCAAGATTTGTGGAGAAATACCATCTATACCAGCCGAAGAGCCATTAGGGAAGGAAAAGATTGCTTTTCGAACATCTCCAGTATTAACTTGGAGAATTTTAAGATCATCTTCAGAAGAATTTGGGAATATTAACTCTCTAGAAGGGGGCGGATGCTTATCAATAAGTGCAGCTAGTGTATTATGATTCACAGGAGCAATACTATCATTAGAGTATAAAATTCTTATAGTACCGCGAATATCAAATTCTGCTACTTTGGACTCAAACCTTTTTGCCAGTGGTGCAGGCTTTTTATTTTTCTTCTTGTCACTCTTGACATAGTGTACAATTTTTTTAGTCCAACTTTGTTTGACAAGGGATGTAAGCGACTTAGACTTCTCAATGGTTGGAACTTGCAGAGCATTATAAGAAAAAAGAAAAAGTTTTTCCCAAGATTCTCGATTGTTCTTTGACACACAATTATTTATTACAGCTGACAATTTACTTGCTGCAAGGTTTCGAGCACTCTTTGGTACATGTTTCAAAATACGAACTGATAGTTTTCAAGAGGAAACTGTATGAGAGAAGTTGGTCTCAGAATTCACCGTACTATCGGTAGGAACTATGTCTTCAGCATTCTCATATTTCCTTCCTATATGTATTTTGAGACCCGTTATCGACAAGAAGGACTTCAGATTCTGTTCCTGACATATGGGACAATAAACCATGTTGTCATTCGAAACTTTGTTTTGAGAACTTGAAATGTCTTTGTTAGCGATTGGAATGCTTGAATCAATTTCCATCTCATCTGAAGACGAAGAGTATCGGAATCTTTGTCTTGCATATCTTGGATCTCTATTTTTAACATGTCCTCGATAACCGGTAGACGTGGATTGACACATGTGACTTGATGGGGATTAAAGCTTTTGTAAAAGATCACATTTTAGTTGAAGTAATACCCAAAATAAGAGGAATATCAATTTACTTAGAAGATCTTTTTACCAGTAAATTAGGACTAGGATGGGTGACCAGGCACTGAAGTTAAGCAATATGTCCAGTAAATTAGGACTAGGATGGGTGACCAGATGACCAGGCACTGAAGTTAAGCAATATGTCCAGTAAATTAGGTCTAGGATGGGTGACCAGGCACTGAAGTTAAGCAATATGTCCAGTAAATTAGGACTAGGATGGGTGACCAGGCACTGAAGTGAAGCAATATGTCTAGTAAATTAGGACTAGGATGGGTGACCAGGCACTGAAGTTAAGCAATATGTCCAGTAAATTAGGACTAGGATGGGTGACCAGGCACTGCAGTTAAGCAATATGTCCAGTAAATTAGGACTAGGATGGGTGACCAGGCACTGAAGTTAAGCAATATGTCCAGTAAATTAGGACTAGGATGGGTGACCAGGCACTGAAGTTAAGCAATATGTCCAGTAAATTTAAATGAAATATATTTGGAATTCGAACATTTTAAACTATTTCAAATAAAATATTTCATTGAGATCTTCTGGGACTAGACATGCGCCCACAATGCTTGCGGCGTTGCCCTTCTGTATCTCAATGCTGATTCTCTGATATAGGTACTGTCTACTAGGATGAGTGACCGTTCAAATTTGAACCTTTGGAATACTATACCTGGTCCAACCCAGGCTAGGTGAGGTTAATGTAGGTACCTTTTGTGTGAGTTTCAGAGAATGGCAGTAGAACCATCGTCTCGAATGAACTATAAATTAAAGGGATGTTGAGAAAAATAAATAAACTGGTATTAAATAAAGTGGTGTTTATTTAATACCTTTTATATAAATATTTAATACCACGCAACTTTCCTTATCATTCGAAAATAAGTCAATTTCTGCCACAGTAGATTTAACGGTAACAATTAGCTAAAAGTTAATGTGAAATTCGTGGGCAAATCGTACCTCAAAATTGTTGGATTTGATATGTCTCGACCCCCATCTAATATGAATAGTAAAACCTGGTGTAAACATCACACGACTTTCCTTATCATATTAGAATTGGGAACAGGACCAAAAGCCACTGGTGACTCGTAGGTAAAAATAAAAATAAATGTCAAATTCGTAATCAGCACCTCAAAATCATTGGATTTGATATGTCACAAATCCAATGATTTTGGCATATCAAATTACGAGACTAAAATATTTAATTAATAACTTTTGTAAACATATGACAGACATTTTTTACTTTAGGAAATAGGCCTAAAGTTAGTTGCATTTCAGACGCCGACTAGAGGTGTTGCACTCTAGACGCCGACTAGGCCGGAAGTTCCTAGAAGCTGCACCGACTAAAGGTGTGGCACGTAAAGTATTTTAGACTCCGACTAGAGGAGTACTTAGTTCAGAGAGAAACAATTTTATTTTTATTTATTTAACAAACAAAATGAACTGCCAGCCTTTAACTGGTTGCTTAATACACAGCATACTCATCAAAAGATCTCGTCTTCATTTTTTCATTGATGTTTACTTATTCTCGATTTGTAAATATATGTACATGTATATGTTTTTTTTTTTTTTTTTTTTTTTTTTTTTTTTTTTTTTTTTTTTATCCATATATGTGGTGTTGTAGGATTCGGATTGAATTTTTAATGATGTTTTCGCTTATTTCTTTTAATTGCTTTTTTTGTAAGTTAAAATGTTCAAATAAGTCGATGACAGTGCTTCCAATCGCTCCTCTCGAACCGAACCACAAACCTATGACTTCATATACTCGGGATGGAAACTTTTCACTATATTTCTCTTCTAGGAACGGAATGCATGCCTCGTATATGTCTTTTTTTTCTCTGTCTATTTAACGCTCTGTTCTTTATCATTTGATTCAAATCTAACTGTGGGGTCCAGGATATATGCATTTTTACTGTTTTTTGGAAATGCTACAATATCGCAGAAGCGCCTGGAACCTTGTGAGTCGACATAGGAGACTTCTTCAAAACACTCGACTTTCTTTTCTTTCAACAGCTCTATCAGTTTTCTCTTGACAACGTGATGACGAGAAGTTACCATTTGTTCATTGTACGGACATGCACCCAGTACATGTGGTAGTGTTTCCTTCTCTCTGTTGCATCTGCGACAGAGGTTGGATGCATTGCCCGTATTTTGAACTCCTGGAACTCCGGCCAGACTTGCATATCCGACGTTCATCTTGATTGCAGCTGTCCACTCGGATGAAGAGAGGGAGTTTTTGTCCATGATGAAATTATTGGACTGTGGAAATCCTTGAAAGTGAGTTACTCCAATACCTTGGTATTTTGCCGAACACCACTCCTGAAATGATCGTTGCCGAAGTTGTTGTCTAAGAGACTGAGATGTTTCACCAATCACATTTAGTTTTTCTAGACACTTTTTAATATCGTCCTCAATGTTGAATGAGCAGTGGAGGAGTTGGTCGGGAATGTTCTTCAACTTCTTAGCAATGGTAAAATGTTGTAGATAAGCTTCCCATTGAAAGTTTATAATTGCCAACCCTCGCATCTTTCGAGGGGCATAGAACATGGAATTGACTGTATGTGCTGGGAGTCCTACAATGGCCTTCATACTCCGTCTTATAATGATGTTCAGGTTTTCAAACAAACTATCGGGCATTTTCTCCAATGGTACAATTTGCAGTGTATAGGTGAGTGTCGGAAACATGTATTGATTGATGATGTTTAGTTTCTGGTCAGGTTTCAGGAGTGGTGACGCAACAAGCTTTGAGCAGTTCTTTGTGAAAACATCAACTACGTCATGATCAAATATAATATCTTCATTGAATGTGCAACCAAGGTATTTGATTTTCTCGTCCTTGGAAATAGTTGTGATCTTTTCTCCATTCAGAACATCGAGGTCACCATTCCAAAGAGCTCCTTCAATGAATGCAATGCTGTTACTTTTTGACGCATTTATTTTTAGTCCAATTTTTTCCAGTGAACTGTGAATCAAGTTGATAGAATGAGTGGCAGAATCGATGGATTTGGAGGCAACTGCTATGTCATCGGCAAATCCTGCCAATGAAACCGGATCTAAATCTGAGTTCAACTCATATCCATGATGTTGCGCATATCCAGGCTCACATAGGTCTTCATACAAAAAGTTGACAGCCAGGTTGAAGAGGACAGGGCTCAGCGGGCTCCCTTGACTTACGCCACATAAGATCTGTATTGGCTGCGAGTATTTCTTTGAGCACTCTATTTTGAAATGGTTGTTGACCAAGAGTGAAATGATGACGTCTTTTAAGTTTTTAGATACTCCAGCCGCTTCCAGGGATCTCTCAATATGAATATGACCAATCTTTAAGAATGCCTGTGATACATCCAAAAAAGTTACTACACATGTTTTCTTTCTTAGTTTTGCATCTTTTAAGCAAGCATTTATTATTTTAGTGTTAATATGGCATCCTTGTAACCCGTTGACAAATCCTCTTTGATTAGTATTGAGAATCAATTCTTCGCGTAGTTTCCGATCTAATACTTTTTCTACAGGGTGGACCAAAAAAAACGTTTACACCCGTTAATGGTAGATTACTGACGACATTTCTAGGACGGATCTGCAATCCGTTTTTTTCGGATTCGCCTTTATAACTGCACAAAGTGATTTTTTGCAACTTTCTGAAAAAGTCCGAGTTTGGCTTATTCTTCAGGTCAGAACTTTTTTCCTGTTTAAGATGAGTTGATTCTGAACAATTCTGCAGAAAGCCAACAAAATTTCGATATTTCTAGTTACACTATTTTGTTTTTTACGGTTTGGTTTGGCATCTTTTTTGACACCTGAATAGAAAAAAAATTTTCATGTAAATTTTTTACACTTTGAAACACTGAAGATTTGCCCGAGCAAATTTTGGCACAGACATGGGCAAGTTTGATAAAAGTTGGCGGCCAACCCAAGGATGCTAAAAAATAATTTTACGATTTTTTATCACGTGATCTTCTGGGTAAACAAACCAGGTAAGTCTCAAAAAATGATGTTCAAAATCTTAAAAGTGTTGACCGTTTAGGGTCGTCTTGTGCTCAAAGAGTAATTAGCTATTTATGTCTGATAATTATTTTCCTTGGAATTAATTAAAGGCCAGTCAAATGAATGATTGTTTGTTTCTCGATGATAGTTTTCAAGCATATTTTTCTGCATTCCATGAAATATTATCTTTAAACTTCTTGAGTTTTTTTAGTACAAGTTACATTATTATAATTCGGATGCTGAAATGGCAGATACGCATTTAACAAATGGAGTTGCCAACAGGAACATTTGGGATCACGTGAAAAACATAGTTTACGAAATCTGGTAGCAAGAATCCTGTTGGCATTCGATAACCTGACAGAAAAACCTGCAATCTTCCGCAACATTCGACGGAACATGATGAAGAGGTTCAACCTTTGCATCCAGGAAGGTGGACGCCACTTCCAACAGTTCCTCTAAGGGAATTGAGAAGGAAGAGAGAGAGTTCTGAGTTAGAACTAAGGTACTAAAGTCACCATTGGTTTCAAAAATTTGTGTGAGGAGAATCCATAGTGTGTACTATGGCTAAATAAAAAATGGCAACAGTCTTTTTTATTTTGTAGTCATGAATTTTTTGCTGGCTCTGGCGTTCGGACCGGGTGGACTAGCTTACCACTGAGCTAATCGTGCGCGTCTAATCGTTTCTCATTGAACATACTAACACAAAATCTTTTTTTTTTTAATACCTTTTTGTTTATATCAAAATAGTATAAAACATAATAAAGACTGCAAAAGTTTATTAATTTTACAAAATATTATCTTGTTTTTTTCAAGACTTCTATTAAGAGTTGGCAATCGGTAAATATTTGTTATTTAATTAGTATTGTTTATGATAGAAGAACCTACCTACATATTTACCTGGATTTATTTCATGAACTCTATTTTCGTTTGGAAAATTCACTAGTTTTTTTTTCTCTCGTAGGGAAGCATAAGAAAAACCATCCTTACATTATCAAGGCAGTCTCTCAGGGGCTTACATGAATAATAATTATGTGTATTGTGATACCAATAGTATCTGATATAACTCAATTTACAGATGGTATTACCCCCAAAAAAACCATAAGTTGTTGTTGTTACAACAGGTCAGATAAAGGTATAAATAAAATATTCCATCAGATATTTTTAAAATTAAAATAATACTGACCGTCGAGAATTGAACCTCGGTCATCCGACTAACACTCTTAGCACTACCACATCTAGCTAACATCACTGACAATCTGAGAAGCACGAAATTTATCATTTGAATTTTCCAAAACTGGCTGATGAAGGCATGTGAACCCGCGGTATTCAAAAAAAGCAATGTAAACAATTTTTGTAAACAATACAAGACGCCCTTACACAGTCTACAGCTAGAAAACTCTTAGGATTTTTGAAGAGTTTTTGGCAAACATCTAATATTTTTTCCCAGAAGATCACGTGATAAAAAATCGTAAAATTATTTTTTAGCATCCTCGGGGCGGCCGCCAACTTTTATCAAACTTGCCCATGTCTGTGCCAAAATTTGTTCGGACAAATGTCGAGTGTTTTATTTAGTAAAAAAGATTTTTTGGGTGTTTTTTTTCTGTTCAGGTGTAAAAAAATATGACAAACCAAACCGTAAAAAACAAAGTAGTGTAGCCAGAAACATCGAAATTTTGTTGGCTTTCTGCAGAATTGTTCAGAATCAACTCATCTTAAACAGGAAAAAAGTACTGACCTAAAGAATAAGCCAAAGTCGGACTTTTTCGGAAAGTTGCAAAAAATCACTTTGTGCAGTTACAAAGGCCAATCCGAAAAAACGGATTGCAGATCCGGCCTGGAAATGTCGTCAGTAATCTACCATTAACGGGTGTAAACGTTTTTTTGGTCCACCCTGTATAATACGGCGGACAACTGAATAGATAGTTATTGGCCTCCAATTCTTAATTTCACTCTCATTTTTGCCTTTGTGAATGACTTTTATAGTGATTATTTGAATCACTATAAATAATAGTGATTCAAATAATCAATCTTTCATTTTGATATAATACAAAGTAGTTAAGTCTGATTTTTGCAATAGTGCGAAATTTAACATAATCTAGTAAGATGAACAGTTTTACCGAGTGACATTGATTCGCCTTGAAAAACTTACTATCTATGTTTAATTCATTACCATGTACATTGTGAAAATATAAATATAATCCAGAACCTTTAAAATTCCCCTTTTAGACAAATAATTAGTTTTTATTCTTTCTGTTGTTCTTCCACGTGTTCGCATAAAGCGAATTTACAACATACGTTGCTAGTTGAAAATTTAATTTTCAAGCCCACCCTCTCCATAATTATAGGCTATGACCACCTTTGCAATGTGCCAGACAGTAATTTAAAAGTTGGAGGCTTTAATCATTAGTTCGAAGAAGCTGAGCTTCCAATGTTTTGAAACATAAACAAAACAGAAAACTTGAAGCTCAGCTTTCGTTAGCGATTAATTAACGGACACTGTAACCCTTTGCAGAACAGCAAGGTCAGTGTTTTTTTTTTCGTTCTAATGAAACTTAGGGCGAAATTAATACACAAAATCGAGATCTCAGCTCATGACTTAGAAATGGTTTTCCTAGCTAAGACAATACGCAAAATCTAGACTTAGCACTACAGGGGTATTATCGAAATGTCCATTGATTCCGCTTTTATTGTCGGACTATTGGCATGTCGGAACGTTGGGATAACAAGTTTGGACTTGAGAGTTGGTTTTCCTATTTAAAACAATGCGCAAAATCTAGAATTGGATCCACAGAGGTACCTATACCAAAATGCGTTTATTAATATGCGTCGCAAGCAATTAGTGAAACTTAGTGCCGACGAATGTCCCTCCAGTGCTCTGCCTAACGCTGACATCGATCCTAGTGCGAGAGTAAGCACTCAAAATTCTAACTACGTATACTCACATGATGTCATCGTTAGTTCTGGTTGTATACAGCGTGGACATTTGTCTAGCATACTGTTTCTATGTTTTGTAAATGACATTATTTCTGTTTTAACTCCTGGTGTGGAAGATGGATTTTCGCAGATGATTTCAAGATAGCGACATGAGTCAGGGGACCAGCGGATGCTCAGTGGTTGCAAGGAGTCCTTAATACCCTACATCACTGGTGCTCTAATAACTTTATGGTTTTGAATAGCGAAAAATGCAAGATTATGAGTTTCTATTTGACAGAGAATTGAACAAATCAAAGATCAAGGAGTTATGTACAATGGAACCAAACTTAAAAGTTAATATCCACTATAGTAACATCTCTAAAAAGGCAAACAAGATGCTGGGATTCTTCTACAGACAAACTCAAGATTTCACCAATACTAATGTATTGAAAATTCTTTATTAGTCTTATGTGAGGTCACATCTTGAGTATTGTTCTGTTGTTTGGTCTCCCCAGTATCAAGTTCATATTATTAAAGCCTTAGAATCAATTCAAAGAAAATTCTTAAGACTAATTGCCTATAGAGAAAAGAAATGCATTATAAATCATGATTATTCACATAATAACAACACAGGAGAGACTTGAGTGATCTCACTTTTCTATTTAAATTACTTAATAATTAAATAAATTCACCTGAGCTCCTAGAAAAAGTTAACCTACGAATCAAGTCTAAGAATACTCGCTCTAATCTTGCATTTAAGCTTCTAACTAATCGAACCAATGTAGGTGAATTTTCGCCAATGCAAAGACTTCAGGCCATCGCATCGGTTGGTGTAATAAAGCCAGTGATGTGGGGCTCGACCTTTTCAATACAACCATAGATCAATTAAGTAAATGTGATCTTATTTAGATTTATTTTAAGGATTTTTTATATTTAAATCTAGTTAAGTTTTTTTTTTTTTTTTTTTTTTTTTTTTTTTTTTTTATACCCTCGATCTTGTTTAAATGGATGCAATATCCGTAAATTCTATATAAAAATAATTATTCTGCCCTATGTCACCAGGGAGAAAATTAATGGAAAATGATGTGGGTCAAATGTGTTTGACTCTACATTAGAAGTCGTCCTCTTGGCCACAGATGATACCACATACCTTAATGTTGTCTCAATGGAGTTATTTTTATTTTTTTACTTTCCTAATCCTAATAATAAGGAAAGTATAGTTTTCGTCAAAATTGACCTACCCAGTTTTCGCATTTCAGGACGATTCATTTAGCCTCAGGATATCAAAAAAGTTATTTTCAGCCATGGTCGTGCGTCTGTCTGTCCTTCCGTCCGTTGAAAAAATGCGGCCCCAGATTATCAAATATTAGTCGCAAGCACCGCTTCTTTGAATTGGTTAATAATACAAAAAAAAGTTAGAGAACAACACTTTCTTAGATTAAAAAATTAATAGGGGTCTATTCTGATCATTTTTTTGATATCATGATTTTTTTTACTTCAGCCCCAATTTACCGGTATTTTGGGGGGACCCACTTTGACTAACTTTTTTGTTTTTCATCCTAGATGGGGATTGTGACATATCAAATCCGATGATTTTGAGGTGCTGATTACGAATTTGGCGCTGATTTTTTGTTACCGTTGAGTCACCAGTGGTGGAATTCGACTTCATTTTGGGGGATAAAGAAAGTCGTGTGATGTTACAAAAGATCTTTTTATTTTATCAAAGCTAGAAATAACAGTTCAATGTACATCCTTCAAATTATTTATAAGCTGTTTGTAAAATTAGGTTTTTTTGAAAAAGAACTTCTGTGTGTAAAAAAAAAATCAAATTTCGCTAAAACAATGTCTTTGCCCTGAGAATAATAAAACACATGAAAAACTCGATAATACCTACATCAAAATGATCACGGTGTTGAAAGGGTTATGACATGGAGGTTTTGTTTTGTTTTATTTACGTCAACATCAGTGCTAGCAAATCATGAATAAACTAACTTAAAACTGAGACACAAGCCATTGTCGCGAAAGTTAGCAGATCAAAGTCCGCGAAAGTTCCCTGAAATTATTTTTTTGCTTTGAAGGAATTTTCACTCGGCGTTTGGAATGGGTTTCAAAGATATCGGCACTATAAGAATATTTCGGACTTACATCAAGATACTGGAGACCTGTGGACTATTCAACTCCCACGGGTTCAAGACTCAATTTCAAAGTATATACATCACAATCTTCTTCGCCTACATGTACAATGCTGCTCACGCCTACAGCACTGCAACCCGCGCCATCCGCTACACACCAGAATTTCTCCAATGCCTCTTCGAAGACTTGACTCTCAACATGCTTGCGCTTTCATCATTTTTGCTGGGCGTGGTCCAACGACACAAGTTCTTACATCTCATTGAGTTCGCAGAACAGCATTTCAACCAACAGGACACCAAAGAGTCGAGTCGCTGTGCTTCCAAAATTCGGAACATGATTCTCACATATATTGTGATAGTCGTCACTATGGTAGTTGCCATCATGTTACAAACCTTTGTTCCTCTTTCAGAAAAAGAATTGGCCTTGCGTCGGCTGGTGTACTCGGACACAGCACATCCAGAAAGAGTTCTACCGACAAGCTTGAGGTTCCCGGGTATTGACGAGACCGAGTCGTGGTATTTTCAGTTCATCCTGGCTATGCAAGTGTTCCTAGCGGGTATCTGTGGTATGACGCTCTGCATCAATGTTCCGTTGACTCCCATGTTCATGTTGCATCTGGAAGGTTAGTATCAGAATAATAAGAAACCAAAGATTGAGCTGAAATTTTGGAAGGGATCCAATGACAGTGTAACATAATTATCATGTAGGTAATAATAATTATAATTCCGGAAGTCACCGTGGCAGAGTGAGTTAGCGCGCTAGGCATTGAACGCACGGTGACCTGGGTTCGATCCCCAGCGGGGCAGGATTTTTTCTGTTCTTGGGTGTTCGGGGTCCACTCATACCTCGTGAGGAAAAATGAGTAGTTACTTGTATGAGTAACGACCAGTGGCGGCATTACCAGAGTAAAAAGAAATTGATGTAATAGAATAATTCGAAAAGTACAGGAGGCTCTTAGTAATGCTGCGCTACCCACAAAAATTGTGAAGAGGCCTTGTGCTTCACCACAAATAAAACCATACATAATAATAATTCCGTGTCCGTGAGATAGGTATTGATATCTAAATCAAGGTGGTGAGAGGATTATATGGATGCCCAGATCCAATGTCTAGGCTCTTTTCATGTCCATTGATTCTATTTGGTTTAAACGTCCTGACTTGAGATAGACAGGACGGGGGTTTTACCCTCCATTCACTGGGAATTTCCAGCCTCACATGTTCAGAGGGAACAGAATTTTCTGTGCGAAAAGTCTGCTTTAACTGGGAATCGAACTGAGGATCTCTGGACTACGGGCAGTAGTCACAACCGTTACTGTCCATTAATTTGTCAAAATTTTATCATTTTACAGAACGACATACCTACCTCCAAGAGTAAACCCAATTAAGATGAAAATACTATACATTTGAATGACTGTAGTAAAGAGGACCACTCGAACTGCCCATTTCCTAAAAAAAAATGAGCTTTTTCATGATCCTAGTATAGTCATTAATTACTTTTTTTCTTCCAAATCTATCTATCTATTCTATTATATTAGAGAGAACTGGTAGGTAAATGTTTAACGCTCAAACTGCTCTCATGTAGAGCTACCTTATATCCATCTTTTTATAGAAAAACATTTTGGATTTTCTTTTGATAATACCGGAATTTTCCGGAAAAAACCGTTATTGTCAACTAAATGTGTCCGGTCATAGAACTAGTAGAGATTTTTTTAACGGTCAAACTGCTATCATGTAGAGCTACCTAATATCAGTCTTTTCATAGAAAAACATTTTGGATTTTCCTTTGATAATACCGGAATTTTCCGGAAAGAACCGTTATATTCAACTAAATGTGTCCGGTCATAGAACTAGTAGAAATTTTTAACGGTCAAACTGCTATCATGTAGACTTGTAGAGCTTCTTAATGTCCTTTTCATCGAAAAATATTTTTGAAATTTCATTTGTTAATATTGGAATTTTCCGAGAAGAACAATGTCAAATCTTCTGTACTTTCTTTTTCCTTTATTCTCGTTCTTTTTCATTTATTCTCACTTTTCTCTCTGGTCGGTCTTCTATCAGATATATGCAACTATTTACTAATTTTTCATCGGAACTGTCCCAATTAACCTGTACTACATTAGAACTGTCCCCTTTCTGCCCTCTTGCCTATTTTTTTACTGTCTTGTTTTTCTTATTTCTCTTCTTCTTTGCCATTTCTTCTTTCTCGTCTCACCTTTCCTCTTTCTTTTTTTAGGGTTTGTTCATATACAGGGTGAGCATAAAGTCTCATCCCACCCCCCGTATCTCGAGAACTGCTGAAAATACAAGAAAACGCAAAAACACCTTCGATTTTAGGGGAATTAATTTTCAGCCAAAAAAAGTTTGCCTACACGGTCCCAGTCGGTCTGGGCATGGACCAACTTTAAAATCTTAAATAGAATGGTATGTCTTGTGGCATATTGCTTTAAAGGTCTTTCCTTATCCCCCAAAAAGAAGTCAAAATCTACCACTGGTGACTCAACGGTAACAGATAGTTAAAAATCAGTGCCATATTTGTAATTAGCACCTCAAAATCATTGGATTTGATATGTCGCAACCCCCATCTAGGGTGAATAATAAAAAAGTTAGTCCAAGCGGGTCCCCCCAAATTACCTGTAAATTGGGGCCGGGTTCCAAAAAGTTCAAGATATCAAAAAAAATGTTTAGAGTAAACCCGTATTATTTTTTTAATCCGAGAAATGTTGTTTTCTAACTTTTTTGTATCTTTAACCAACTCAAAGAAGCGGCGGTTGCGGCCGCATATTGCGACCGATTTTAACCTATTTTTTCGTGGTGTGTCTGGTGCATGAAAATAATTTGCATACCAAATTTCAAGTTTCTAGCTCTTACTTTTCTCCAGATATCCTGTTTACACACACACACACACACACACATAGACAGACGCACGGACCAATGGCTGAAAACAACTTTTTTGGTATTCTGAGGCTATGATTCGTCCAGAAATGTGAAAAACTGGGTAGGTCAAATTTTCGACGAATACAAATACTTTCCTTATTATAGGGAAAGTAAAAACAGGGGGTCATAGTTACTAATCTCAACTTCCTGGTAAAAAAGTGCAGCAAATTGGTAAAATAACAGGAAATTCTGGGTCACCCATCATATTTTGTCCTAGCTCGATGTTTCTTAACATTAGCGACTTGAGATTATCGCGCGTGCACTTTCCGGGTTCCAACAAATTTCATCGAAATCGGTGAACGGTTTGGATTTGTATAATGAGATGTTTTCTTTCATGAGAAACCGCTGGCGCCATATTATTATTTTTGCTGCCTACTCGACGCGATGGAACCTATAGGAATTCACTATGCAGTATGTTACCTATTTGGAATAAATTTGTACATTTCGTTAAGTTGGCGCTGCCATGACGGAATATCGTGTTCAAACACATATTAACCGACTTCACCTGCATTATAGGCGTTAGTACCAGTTCAGTACCCGAGATATAGCGCACCGGTAATATTAATTATAATAGCCATTGCTCGGAAACTAAATGGGTACTAACCCCCAAACTTTGCCATATAAATACTACACATATCAGCTAACTTCACCTGCATTATAGACGTTAGTACCAGTTCAGTTCTCGAGGTATACATATATAACGCACCGAATAAAAAGAGTTATAATTATTATAGTCCCTACCTACAACTCGGAAACTAAAGCGGTACTAATGCACAAAATTTGCCATAAAGTTGCTACCCATATCAGCATACTTGACATACATTTTGGTTGTTTGTACTATTTCCGTTTCGGAGGAATAGCTCACATTATAAAAAAAATAGTCAACGGTTTTGATGAATGGCCAAAAAAAATAGAGCAAGCAAAAAATTTTAGCGAAGCTTCTTTTATTTGAAAGAGAGAGTAATAATCGAAGAAAGTCTGAGAAAAATATTGTAGAGTATGGGAAAATGTCGATTACAAAGTTTTTTGAAAGATAAATCCCCCCAAAAACACCACTTCGTGGTTAAAAAAAGAAGAACGCCTCACTCAAAAGAATGATTATAATTAGCTAAAAATAAATGATATCAAATTGAGAACACCTTGCCACCTCTCTTTCTGTATCTCTGTACTCCTCTCTGAATTTATTCCTCTTAAGTTTATCTTCTTTATCCTTTCTAGGGGTCATCCCAAACTTGATTTCTCTTTAAATTTACTTGTTGCACGGCAATAAAAAATGGTGGTCGGAGTATGATTTTGAATCGAGAAAATTACACCGCGACCGCCTTTTTTATTGCCGTGCAACAAGTAAATTTAAAGAGAAATCAAGTTTGGGATGACCCCTAGAAAGGATAAAGAAGATAAACTTAAGAGGAATAAATTCAGAGAGGAGTACAGAGATACAGAAAGAGAGGTGGCAAGGTGTTCTCAATTTGATATCATTTATTTTTAGCTAATTATAATCATTCTTTTGAGTGAGGCGTTCTTCTTTTTTTAACCACGAAGTGGTGTTTTTGGGGGGATATCAGTTCTTTTTGTACGAAAATATAGGTTCATACACTACTGAAACATTACGAATAACAAAAGTAAATAAGCTGGGAAAATGTAAATGTACCAAGTTGTCTTTTTTTAAGATATAGTTTTAGCAGTACGTATTTAATTTTTCCAAGGTCAATATGTATTTGGATCTCAGATTTGGCCCCCTGAGTCCCCAAATTGAGTAAATAATATATAAATTTGCAATGCAAGACCTTTTGATTCTATACTCAACATGATTAGGTTTATCTTTCAATGCTAAATAGACCTCGGAGCCTCCTATGAGGGACACTAAAACACCTGGATTTACAAATGCCAAAGAAATTAATTTGTAATCACCTTATCAAGGTGAGGTAATGAGTTCTCTCCCGTTGACCTTTTCTTACCCGAATTCTCTCCGGCTTGTTGCAGGGGTCACCACGAGTATCTCTCCCGGAAATAAGACCATGCTTTTTTACTTTCCTTATCCTATAATAAGGAAAGTATTGTATTCGTCGAAAATTTGACCTACCCAGTTTTTCACATTTCTGGACGAATCATAGCCTCAGGATACCAAAAAAGTTGTTTTCAGCCATTGGTCCGTGCGTCTGTCTGCTGTCTGTCTGTCTGTCTGTCTGTCTGTCTGTGTGTGTGTCTGTGTGTGAACAGGATATCTCAAGAACGGTAAGAGCTAGAGACTTGAAATTTGGTATGGAAATTAATATTATTCACCAGACGAACCACGAAACTTTTAGTTGAAATCGGCCGCAGAATGCGGCCGCAGGGCCGCAAATATTGGCCGCAAGCGCCGTTTCTATGAATTGGTTAAAGATACAAAAAAAGTTAGAGAACAACATTTTCTTGGATTAAAAAAATAATAGGGGTCTCTTCCCATCATTTTTTTGATATCTTGAACTTTTTGGACCTCGGCCCCAATTTACCGGTATTTTGGGGGGGACCCGCTTTGACTAACTTTTTTATTATTCATCCTAGATGGGGATTGTGACATATCAAATCCAATAATTTTGAGGTGCTGATTACGAATTTGGCTTTGATTTTCAGCTAACTGTTACCTTTGAGTCACCAGTGGCTTTTGGTCTTGTTCCCATTCCTAATATGATAAGGAAAGTCGTGTGATTTTTACACCAGATTTTTACATTAGGCATTTAAGAAAATGAAAACTATAAAATTATCATTTTTATATAAGAATCGGCCTTTAATAAGGAAATCTTTTAAATCTCTAACTAATGAAAGGCAATGCCTTCAGTGTATAGTAGGTAAAATACATAGAAGGCCATGCCTCAGGTCTATATCAATGATTCCTAGGTGTTTCGATTATAATTTTTATGCTAGGTCTAAACTATGTAGGTATAAAATCAGGTAAAAATGCAAGCGACGCGACGGGAGACAATTTGGTGTTGATAAAACCATGAGCGGGAGAGAACTCGGTGGTGACGTCCCTTATCAATACCTCACGAGGTATGAGTGTACCCCGGACATAATGGACAGAGAAAAAAAACTTTCCTGAAGGGGATCGAACCCAAGTCATTATGCGTGCAAGCCTAGTATGCTACCCATTTGGCCAAAGTCACTACTTTGTCACAATTATTAGTGAGTAGAATCGATATTATGAGAGCTAATTCATCATATTTTATCCGCATCCAACCATGATTGTCCAAAATCAATCTCGTAATGTCGCCACAGGTCATTGCCCAATTCTGCAACTACTAAAATTTTCCTCGCGAGGGTAATGGGGTCGTCATGAAGATCAAACATAAAGATCGGAAAAACAGAACAACGTTAAGCCCAAATTGAAAATATATGTAGAGCTAAAAAATTTCGTCCCCGCCAGGATTCGAACCCATGCTGACTGGGTGGCAGGTCGAGCATGCTACCAATGGACAAAGTTATCTTCTAAAGAAACGGACGGAAAATGAACTAAATTAATACTTGGAAACTTAAACATTAAAATTTTGCAGTGAGAGAGCGAGGTCATCTCGAAAAATACATACTGGCCAAGATCTGACCACTAAGCTAAGGATTCGAATGTACCTACCCGCCAAAGAAAATGAAAAGGCCACCAGGTGCCACCCAGTGGACCGGATGAAGGAATAAAATCAATAAATTTGGTATCTGCTCATCAAGATCTTTCATTTGATACCACTTAAGATTAGTATTATCCTTCAATTCCCGATTTGGGCTCCCAAAACCCGAGGCCGCCCAAATGGGCCGCCCGCTTATAATTTAGAATTTTTTTTTGGTCCGGGCTCATCTCCATTATATCTTGATCACTTTAGACACCTCACTTAATCTTCAGTGCCAAGTTAAAGACACGAAGTCGGGTCTCAAAGGATCCGTATGAAAGAAAAAACAGAAAAAAAAAAAAAAAAATTATGAATCTTTTCATGTCTTTCACGATTGTTGGGGGGTCTCGAAAATAGGGTTCCCGGTGGCCTAGGAAGTCAAACAAAGAGTCAAATCAACTTATTTTTCAACGTAGAGGCCCATTTCTGCAATAAAAATTGCGATTTTTGAAATTCATGTTGCACTTTTCGCTGGCTGAAAGTACATGAAATGCATGGGAACTATGTTTTCCGTAACCTTACACTCTGCCGGGCTGTCTCTTTCTTTGTATAGGCGTTCTTCACACCTCGGCCGAGGTGTTTGATCGAGGCTAGTTTAGTTTTGGATGATTTATAGTAATGATAAATAATATATTATGTATTTTATTAATATAAATAGCATAGTACATTATTGTTCAAACAGGACTACAAAAAAAAAAAAAAAAAAAAAAAAAACAAAAAAACAAAAACAAAACTACAAGGAAAACTTGCCGAGAGTTTTAAAAGTCGGTATTTAGCTGTGACATATACGATAGTGCAAGGTGCGGATTCTCTCTCTCTCTCTCTCTCTCTCTCTCTCTCTCTCTCTCTCTCACTACCAATATTAATTGGGGAAACTTTGCGATTTTGCTTTCTCTACATTTTTTTGGCCAACTTCAAATCCGTTTTTCTCGAGAACGGTAGTGGTACTAACGACGAGCTTTAAACGTTTAAACACGAAATTCCGTCATGGCAGGGCCAACTTAACGTTAAGTTGGGCCTGCCACAGAATATTCCGTTTTCTTCGAGAACGATAACGCTACTAACGACGAACTCTCGGTACTTATGGGTACTAACGAAGATCTACCGGGTACTACCGTTTGAACACGAAATTCCGTCATGGCGGGGCCAACTTAACGGACCTCATATTGTTTCATTTTTTGAGCGAACCCTGATAGTGTAACATCTATTTCTTTTTGGCTTTATAAAAATGTTGAGTAGGTACCTTGCGAGTTCATATTGTTCCTGCTCCAACATTACATTCTAGATCCGGAAAATGGCTTACAGTAGACGAATACCATGACCTCTTGTCAAACAGAAAGCTGGAAAATTGTACATCAGTCCCCCCTGTTAAACCGGATGGTGGTAAAAAAAAAATCTACCAGTTCTATGACCGGACACATTTAGTTGAAAATAACGGTTCTTCCCGGAAAATTGCGGTATTATCAAAGGAAAATCGAAATAGCTTTTCGATGGAAAGATGATTAGGTAGCTCTACATGATAGCAGTTTGACCGTTAAAATTTCTCTACCAGTTCTATGACCGGACACATTTAGTTGAAAATAACGGTTCTTTCCGGAAAATTCCGGTATTATCAAAGGAAAATGCAAAATGTTTTTCTATAAAAAAAAAAAAAATGGATATTAGGTAGCTCTACATGATAGCAGTTAACAGATAGGTACTGATTTGATGTTTACCAGGATTTCAGAGTAATTAGTTATCCATAGTAGTTATTATTAAGTAAGGAAAAGTAACGCATAAATTACCTATGTATACATTGTGGGGCAAAAGTCTGGAAACCCCTGAATAACTTTCGAATGTCTTCTACGGTAAAATTTAAAGTTTGTACGGTAAACCGTAGTATTAAGACCTTCTTTTAGAGTGGGGCCGATTTTTGCTACATTCCCCCATGTCGGAGCCAGGGGGGCCAACTTCATTTTTTAAAATACAAACCCCCACCTTGCGATACATTTTTGGAAAAGTCTCTAAATAAAAAATACTTTGGTGCAAATTTTATTTTTTCAAATATTAACTATTTTCAAATGGCGTCCATTGGCAAATTGTGTATGCAGTGTAAAGTATGGAAACCCCTGAATAGTTTTCACCTTTACCACGGATCTACTTATTACCACGGATTACCGTACACAGTTTTAAATTTACTGAAAAAGCTCTTTCGAAAGATATTCAGGAGTTTCCATACTTTACACTGCATACACAAAGTTGGACGCCATTTGCAAACAGTTAACATTAATAAAATAAAATTTCCAGCAAAGTATTTCTTATTTAAAGGCCTTTCCAAAAATGTATCGCAAGGTGGGGGTTCGTATTAAAAAAAATGAAGTTGGCCCCCCTGGCCTCGACATGGAGGCCGGTAACAAAAATCGGCCCCACTCTAAAAGAAGGTCTTATTACTCCGGTTTACTGTACAAAGTTTAAATTTTACCGAAGGGGTTTCCAGACTTTTGCCCCACCCTGTATACAACTTGGTAATATTTTTATTTCACTAAGTATATCTTGTTTGAAGTGCCACTCCCCAGGAGAAATATTTATTTAAAAAATATGTATTTTTATTTCAAGGCCAGTACAAGATTTTATGCAAAAACTTCAGATATTTGGGCAGAGGGGACTTTTCCTCGAGCATGTATGACACTAGGAGGGCGCAGGCGCACTGTACTCACCAGGATTATGTGGAACTCTTCACCATCAGCCGTCCCGTGTACAGATCACCCAACAGAGAAATCTGGCAACAGCAGAATAGAGACGTAAAGCAATGGCATGAGAAAATGCAGTATTATACGGAATGGCATATTATCCGCCGCATTGTCCAAACTCATCAAAAACTCATTCAATTTCAACATGAGGTTAGTTTTAATTGCTCTGTCTTTTCCTAAATTAACACAGTCATTCTTCTCATGTGTTACTAAGTAAATAAAGGGTCTAAATAAAAACAATAAACATGTGAAAAACATAACAAATATGCGATATCAAATTACATGCTAGAATATTAAAGAAAATTTAAAATGTATTAATTTTCTTAAACATTGAGCAAAATAAACATTCACAAACTATCGGTACCAAAACAGAAATACACACACACACATCCATCGCAATCTTGTATCTTTCTTTTCTTTTAATTAAGTAAGCGCACGAATAGCTCAGTGGTTAAGCATTCGCTTGCCATGCAGAAGGTCCCGGGTTCGATCCCTTGTGCCGACAAAAATTTGTATTCTTAATTTGGTTACAATTATTATTTTGTAAGGGATACCTTCCGGTCCGCTCGTGTTGACCCAGCACCTAATTGGGAAGTATTGTGTCACTTCTCGCCCACCAGATGGGAGGCATACTACGGGATGGGTAGGCTACAACACAAACGTCTACAGTAGCTCCTGTTTTATGGCTACGAAATAAAAAACGGCTGTGAAACACTCATCTAAAAAAAAAAAAAAAAAAAAAATAGAATTAACGTCGCTTTCAACTTGTGGTATGTTTGAAATGCTCAAAGCATTCAGACTATTCTTCCGGTGCTCTATCCATTCAATGTTTCGATTCCTCAGTTGAAAATCTTCTTCAGTCCCATCGTCATCCCTTTTCGATTCCTCAGTTGAAAATCTTCTTCAGTCCCATCTCATCCCCATCGTCGTGGTGAACTACTCCTGCTTCTCCCTCGCCATCTACCAGCTGGCGGTCAACCCCTCCGGCCTGTCCACTCTCCGCTTCATCCGCTTTCTCTGCGAGTTCCTGGTCCTCACCATCCAGTACTTCATCATTAGCGACTGCTCGGAGACCTCGGACAACTGCAACCACAGCCTTGTCCGCTCCATAGAGAACTGCAACTGGTACAAGTGCACCCCTGGCACGCGCCGCGGCCTCTGTATCATCATGCGGCGTGCGCAACGCTGCAACAAGCTCAACTTCTACCAGGGCATTGTGGTGCTGAGCCGCGTTAGGTTTCTCAACGTGGTCCGACTGGGCTATGCGTTCGCCAACACAATGCGGATGAAATCCAGCGTTGCTATTTGAAAAAATGTAGTCCGGTCTTGGCCCTCAGAAGCCGATATCTACTTTTTATTCATACTGCATCAGGTTATTTTTATATTCCATGATCAGTTAATTTTAAATAAGAATAAATCATTTTTTTTATTAGTCTTGAATTAGTCCTCGAAATTTGGTAAGGAAGTTGATTTTATGTACCACCCGAACCGTTCTTTCCATCATTGTGGTGATGGAGCAATGAACTCTCCCGTTTTTTCTAGTCACTTGACGACTACTGCTCATAAGAAGGGTAGGAATCTATTAGCTGACTGGCTGGCCGAACAGGCAAGTGATTCTCAGTTAATTAATGTGGATTCCCATCCACAGCATTTTAACACCGAAAAGGTCATTGACACAAATGCTACTATCTATCGTCGAGTAGATATCGAGCAACGCATTTTAGATTTTGATGACACTATCCTTGAAGAAGGTTTTTATTATTTCACCTTGTTAACGCATGTAGATATTTGTGCTCCACAGCAACAATCAGACAACGGTGAACCTTGTCCCTACCAAGTTGTAAATAATCGGCTAGATAGTATTCTAAGTGCACCGGATTACACTGGTCAAAATGAATCTATTATTCTAGACAAGGAAAATTTAAGTCTAACACCCGTATTTATGAACAGCGAATTTTGTCAGAGCAATGTCTCAAGCAAGGTATTGGCCAATAATATTAAAGGAAATCATTCTGCAGACCATGCTCAGACAGCGTTTTCTGTTCATAAATACGGCTGTAAGTGATCAAACAACCCTTTAAAATCAATGCACCTTAATATTCAATCACTTAGATCGAAAGTGTCCGAATTGCAGGCTTTAACCAAAAGCACTACAAGAAACTCTGAATTTCAATTTGATTTTATTTGTCTGACAGAACACTTTTTATTGGGTCCTGAAATAGAGGCTCTGTTACTAGATGATTACCATTGGTTCTTACTACGCCAGACCTATTGTACCTAGAGGTGGATTCATGGTACTCGTTCACAGGAAGTTTGTATCAACACCACTTGATGATGTAAACAAACTGTCTGTGGAGCTTGTTTGTGAGATCTCTAGTGTACATATTGAAATATTAGATCTAATTATTATTACAATTTACAGGTCACCTAATTCAGCTTTTCCTGATCTTATTGATGTTTTTGAAGTATTACTGTCAAAGATATTTAAAAGGCAGAGAGTTATTATTTGTGGAGACTTCAATGTACACTTTCATTCAAACAATAGTCAGAAACAAGTTCTGTGTGACTTATTTGCATCCTATGGATTTTTGCCACAAGTTATCAGAAGGTACAAAATATCAGAAGGTACAAAATGGTAGTCACCAAAACTTGAACAAATGCGGTCTGAACTGAAAGATCTTTATGCTATTTGTAAACAAGACCCAATTCCTGAAATTTTGACTTACAAAAATAATTTTAGAAAAATGTACAAAAATGAAATTGATATGGCAAGAACACATGCAAATGATGCTAAAATTCTATCAAATCCTAGTAAGTCCAAAGCAATGTGGGAGATTGCAGGAACTAAAAAGAAGAAGCAAAATGTCTGTCCTAATAATTTTAGCGCATCTCAGTACAATGAGCAATTTCTAAAAACCATAAGCGAGATAAGGGAAAAAACTCCCTTGGTTGATATTAGACCTGCTGACTTGGTTCAGACTAATTTGAGCTCTAGTGTCCAGTTTAGTTTTCAAGAGGTTTCATGTGCTTACGTGCTGAAACATCTAGGTTTAATAAATTAATTCAAAGCCAAAGATATCTATGGCCTTGATTTAGAAATTTTGCTGTTAATTAAGTTTCTCATTTTAACACCTTTGACAAAACTGATCAATTATTCATTAAGAGAGGGAGTTTTCCCTGATTGTTTGAAAATTGAAGATAATGCCAAGCTCATTGAGAACTATAGACCAATATCTGTTCTTCCAATTTTTTCAAAGATATTTGAAAAGATAGTAAAGTTTCAGATCACCGATTATTTTATCAAAAATCATCTTTTTTCGAAATTTCAATTTGGCTTTCGCGAAAAAAGGTCTACTTCTGATGCGGTTTTAAAATTAGTTGACACATTTTTGAAAGCATATGAAGAAAAAAAATTTGCTTGTACACTTTTTTGTGACGTAAGCAAGGCTTTTGATACCGTATGCCATGACATTATGATTAAAAAACTAGGTAAATATCATTTTGATTCTACAAGTCTGCAATTTATCAAATCTTATTTAACTGGTCGTAAACAGTGTGTAAGGTTATTTAAGTCAAATAAAAATAACGAGTTAATCTCCCTCTCAAATCAGGATCCATCTGACAATAGTCCTTTTAGGATCGAGTCTTGTCCTGGCCAGGATGTGTCAGACATGAGTGACATAACTTCTGGCGTACCGCAGGGGTCGATTCTAGGAGTTGTACTGTTTTTAATTTACATAAATGACATACCTGATTTTATGAATGAGGAAGATACTGTTTTATTTGCTGACGACTCAACATTTACAAGAACAACTACTGACCTTGAGCATTGTGAATTATTACTATCTCATATGTTGAGTAAGGTAGAACAATGGTTCTCAGCAAACAGACTGTTCATCAATAAAAATATAACTGAAAAAGTATTATTTACATTGAGAAATGCAGAAGGTTTTGAAAATCCTGACTCGGTTACATTATTAGGTACTCAACTTCAGCCAAATTTATGCTGGGAGGCTCATATAAACCACATTCCTAAAAAACTTGGTAAAAATATTTACCTTCTGAGAAATCTCTCCTCCTGCGTTTCTCAAGAGGTTCTCAGAGTTGTATATTTTGGTCTGGTCGAATCACATTTGAGTTATTCCCTATTGGCTTGGGGTCACTCAGCAGAGAGAATACGTGCTTTCAGTTTACGAAGAAAAGCTGTAAGAATAGTTGCAAAACTACTTTATAGAGCTCCTTGCCAGGATGCTTTCAAAACCTTACGTATTCTTACCTTTCCTTGTATTTACATTATAAACTGCTTGTTACATGCCAAAAGTAATATTTCTAACTATGTGAGACACAGTCCAATCCATCCCCATGATACTAGACATCGGAATGAATTTAGAGCTGACTTTGTAAGAATTACAAAGAGTCAAAATGGTCCAAATTTTTACTGCTATAAAATCATTAATAAATTACAAGCTAATGTAATAGAAATGCCATATCGCAGTTTTAAAAGCCATGTTAAAGAATTATTATTATAAAAGGCATATTTTTCGATTGACGAATTTTTAAATGACCAACTAAGCTAGACTATACAATATTTATATTGTATGGTTTTATTTTATTTATTGTTATGCGTCTTATTTATTTACCTACCTACTACTTTTTTGTTTAATTTCTTGACATTGTATAGTATTATTTGATTTAAGCTTAGTCAGCGGTCTTTATTTTCAATGTCATAACATTGTAATTTACTTTTGTTTTATTCCCTTAGTATTAGATTAATTTTAATTATTGACTTTGTAAGATGGCCTCGGGCTTTATTTACAATTAAAATTATTCTATTCTATTCTATTCTAAAAATAATTCTATTCTATGAAACATTTAGTTGAAATCGGCCGCACTCTTCGGTCGCAGGCCCGCTTCTTTGGATTGGTTAAAGATACAAAAATAAAGTAGTAGTAGTATTTATTTATTATCATTGGGCAGCAAGTTCTTCAAGTTCTTTTTAACAGGAGACAGCTATTCTAGCTATATCTTGGTATTATTTGCCTTCTCATTCGCAGGAAACTTACAAACCTGCTAACCACATTGACTCACCCAGCCTGGGTTGGGCCGGAATACCAGCATCACGAAGTCTTCACCTCACTGGACGTTGCTTAACTTCAATGATCCTACGAGAACCGGTGCATTCAACGCGCCATCAACGCTGGCTACAAAAAAATGGGTATAGCGGGGAAATGGTGAAACAAGGAGAAAATGGGTATAGCGGAGAAAATAGTGAAACGAAGAGAAAATGTGTATAGCGGGGGAAAATGGGTATAGAGGAGAAATTAAGAAACGAGGAGAAAATGAATGGGTATAGCGGGGAAATAGTGAAACGAGGAGAAAATGGGTATAGCGGGGGAAAATGGGTATAGCGGAGAAATAGTGAAACAAAAAGAAAATTGGTATAGCGGAGTAAAATGGGTATAGCGGGAAATATTGAAACAAGGAGAAAATGGGTATAGCGGGGGAGTATAGGTATAGCGGAGAAATCATGAAACGAGAAGAAAATGGGTATAGCGGGGGAAAATGCGTAAAGCGGGAGAAAATGGATATAGCGGGAAAATAGTAAAACGAGGAGAAAATGGGAATAGCGGGGGAAAATGGGTATAGCGGAGAAAAAGTGAAACGAGGAGAAAATGGGTATAGCGGGGATATAGTGAAAAAAGGAGAAAATGGGTACAGCGGGGAAATAGAGAAAAGAGGAGAAAATGGGTATAGCGGGGAAATAGAGAAAAAAGGATAAAATCGGTATAGCGGGGAAATAGAGAAACAAGGAGAAAATGGGTATAGCGGGAAAATAGAGAAAAGAGGAAAAAATGGGTATAGCGGGGAAATAGTCAAACAAGAGAAAATGGGTATAGCGGGGAAATAGTGAAACAAGGAAAAAATGGGTATAGCGGGGAAATAAAGAAACCAGGAGAACATGGGTATAGCAGGGAAATAGAGAAAAGAGGAGAAAATGGGTATAGCGGGGATATAGTGAAAAGAGGAGAAAATGGGTATAGCGGGGATATAGAGAAAAGAGGAGAAAATGGGTATAGCGGGGAAATAGTGAAAAGAGGAGAAAATGGGTATAGCGGTTAAAATAGTGAAACAAGAAGAAAATGGGTATAGCGGGGAAATAGTGAAACAAGGAGAAAATGGGTATAGCGGGGAAATACAGAAACAAGGAGAAAATGGGTATAAGCGGGGAAATAGTGAAACAAGGAGAAAATGGGTATAGCGGGGAAATAGAGAAAAAAGGAGAAAATGGGTACATAGCGGGGAAATAGAGAAACAAGCAGAAAATGGGTATAGCGGGGAAATTGAGAAAAAAGGAGAAAATGGGTATAGCGGGGAAATAGAGAAAAAAAGATAAAATCGGTTAGCGGGGAAATAGAGAAAAGAGGAAAAAATGGGTATAGCGGGGAAATAGTGAAACAAGGAAAAAATGGGTATAGCGGGGAAATAAAGAAACAAGGAGAACATGGGTATAGCAGGGAAATAGAGAAAAGAGGAGAAATGGGTATAGCGGGGATATAGTGAAAAGAGGAGAAAATGGGTATAGCGGGGAATTGAATTGAATTGAATTGAATTTTTATTGTTATTTTACCTTTCGGTGTGAACAATTTTCTTACTGCTAGATTAAAACTAATTTAGATTAAATTAAAACTAATTCTAATTAAATATAGTATTTAAATCTCATGCATATCAGGGAGGGAAGATGGAATGAGGTGAAAATGAGGAGAGACATGGATGAGATGGAAAGAAAAAAAAAAAAAAGGTGAATATTAGTATGACTAGTTGCGTGTGAATTCGGCCCACCCTATTGGACACAAGGAGTGTCCAATAGGGTGGGCCGAAAAAAAAAATCTCAAAAATTGGACACAGCTGAGTCAAAAGTGGTTGTCAAACGAGCTGAAAATAATAGCTGTGAAGTTTCAGATCGAAATTTCATCATCTTGAGGTTCCACACTCCATTTGAAAATTTTACCCTCGAAAAACCTTGAAAAATCTCTATTTGACCAAATTTATTTTAGTTTTAGTTCATTTTTTGCTTTCAATAAACCAATAATAAGTGATCATGGGATTGTGTCAAATAAATAGTCCACAGAAATTAACAAATGAAAAGTTAAATAATTTTTAATAATTGCTGCCTACCAGAATATGCACAAAATCTGTTAAAAAAATATAATCACCGCAACACTACAACACGGGGATGGTTTTTAATGTTTTTGTTTGACGTAAAGAAGTTCTTTCGTGGTAGTTAAAGCACTTACAAACTGCAATGTTTAACAGAGTAGTTCTAGCATGCTCCAAGAACAATATACCCTTTTCCCTTCATAACCCATTTTTGATGCAGGAACTCTCTCCATGTCTTTGTATTTGTCATTGTAGGCTCTAATCAACCGAATAATTTCTTTGTGGCTCACTACTGGGATGGAAGCTGCCTTCGAAATTTTCTCCATGTCTTCAGACACAGTTAAACTTATGTCTTTCACCGACGGGTCTTTGGCATTCCCTTTCCATCGCAGATCCTCTCTAACCCACAAAAAGTGGGTGATGAAGCACTCTTCAAAACATTACCTTTAAATAAATTTCGCCCACACGTTCCAAAGATGGGGCAGGCGGCAGAATTACTGTGGGTAATTTTCTTAGCCATTATGACCCACCGAAAATCGAAGGCTCCCCACATTAATCACTACTACACCATATTACACTGATACCAACCAGACCACTACACTGATTATTAATGGGTACGACAAACAACAAGCAAGTTTGATCTTCACATTCAACTTGAAACCCAGTAATTCACAAGGATACCAAACGAGATGCGAAAAT
The DNA here is from genome assembly GCA_024516035.1 of Bactericera cockerelli. Classification (NCBI taxonomy): domain Eukaryota; kingdom Metazoa; phylum Arthropoda; class Insecta; order Hemiptera; family Triozidae; genus Bactericera; species Bactericera cockerelli. The sequence goes on from JAMCCL010000259.1 coordinate 47,072, forward strand.
GGGATTCACAGTGAAATACCATGAATCACAGGGTTCAATCGTCAAAATGGCCGAACGCCCTGGTCAAAGTCTTGATGACACAATCTTCTCTAGAAGCTTAGATATGCTGCTTAACAAAGATATTGGGCGAAAGTTGTTAACATCAGAGACAGGACCCTTCTTGTGGATTGGCACAGTTAAAGAGAGCTTGAAAAGATCGGGGAAAATCTGTGACTTGAAAGAGGAAGAAAATATGTAAGCCAGGGGATTTGCCAGGTATGGAGCAGCCTTCTTGATGACAGTCATGGGTATGAAATCAGCCCCACAAGAGGACTTATTCTTACTCAAAGAGATAAACTTCAACACCTCGATGGGGGTACATGGAAGAAGTTTAAAATCCTGGTCAGGAGTAGGAAGATGTCTTAAGAATGACAAATACTCTCTGGTTGATTGTGAGCATGATAGTAAAGGGGATGATAAAAAGGGATGAGATGGGAGTGTTGGAGAAGAATGAGATGGGAGTGATGAAGAAGAATGAGACGGGAGTGATGAAGAAGAATGAGATGGGAGTGTTGGAGAGGAATGAGATGGGAGTGATGAAGAAGAATGAGACGGGAGTGATGAAGAAGAATGAGACGGGGAGTGATGAAGAAGAATGAGACGGGAGTGTTGAAGAAGAATGAGACGGGAGTGATGAAGAAGAATGAGATGGGAGTAATGAAGAAAAATGAGACGGGAGTGATGAAGAAGAATGAGATGTGAGTGATGAAGAAGAATGAGATGGGAGTAATGAAAAAGAATGTAACGGGAGTGATGAAGAAGAATGAGACGGAGTGTTAAAGAAGAATGAGACGAGAGTGATGGAGAAGAATGAGACGGGAGTGATGGAGAAGAATGAGAGGGGAGTGATGAAGAAGAATGAGACGGAAGTGATGAAGAAGAATGAGATGGGAGTGATGAAGAAGAATGAGACGGAGTGATGAAGAAGAATGGGTAACATTCATCCAGAACTCATTGAAAAGGTTTGCTATCGAGCTGGGATCTTGAACAATTTGAGCCTGATGTTTGAGTTTGATCTGAGAGTGGATAGGTTTATTGTGCTTCGAAAAGCTTCGCACAATATTCCATACCACTCGGCTTTTCCCATTCTTAGGAGCAGAATTTATGGCCATGAAGTGTAAAGTTTCTTTTAGCTTGTTTAATCACCTTGTTCAGAATGGTACAGTAATTTCCTATAGTGTGAATGAAGAATAGGATCAGAATTGTGTTTACACAGAGCAAACAGTTGACGTTTGTGAGAACACGAGACTGCAAGACCTCGTGTGATCCATTTTTCTTCTTGGGTCCCCCAACTGTTATTATTTTGAAAGGAAATTGGTGATTAAACGCTGCAGAATGAGATTAAAAAAACAGTTTACC